>JAOTBA010000205.1:28620867-28632614 GCA_025629845.1 Erythroxylum squamatum
AACAGGCTAAAGAACTTGAAAGAAAAAGGAAGTTGGAGTCTGAGAAGCAGAAGCAACAATCCCAAAAGACTCCAAGGTTGATTGAAGCTATAAAACAGGAGAAGATTAGTCAGTTAAAAGGTATTCTTACTACGGAGATAGTCAATCAGAAGAAGACTACTTCCATTGATGTTTTAAAGGAGAAAGCTGTTCAGAAGATGACTATTCCCACTATCGAGGAAGTTAGTCAAGAGGAAGTTATTCCTACTGCTGTTCCAACTGAACAACCAGAAGAACTCAGTTTGGTCCCAGTGAATACTTCTTCACAATCAACAGAATTTAGTCAGATTCCTGTGACAACTTCACAAAAACTAGCAGAACTCAGCCTGGTACAGGTAAACACATCACAACCTATGAGAAAAGAAGACTTACAAGTCAAAGTGACAGAAGTGGTTCATCCTGTAAATAAGAAGAATACGTCGATAATCATTAAGAAAGTACCGAGAAGAGGAGTAAAGGTACATTTCCAACCTATTCTTGTGAATAGCTGCTCAGCGCATCTGTTGAATGAAGATGAGAAGAATTTCTATGAGCATTTGAAAGTTATAGGGAAGAACCTTATCCGTCTCAAATGACAAATCAACCACACACTATTTTCCCAATCACAGAGGATACTATGATAAAGGTTGTGCCTGACATCCAACCAAAGTGTCCAATAGAGCGCAATGATGATAAGAGAAAGATGAAGTTATACCCAGAACTTGTAATGGATGATCTAACAGAAGATCAAATTGCAGAAGAAGTACGTCTTATAGGCGAAGCGTGCTATAAAGCAGTGTATGTAAAGAAGAAGGTGACGGGAATGTTTATTTCTCATCACATTTCAGAAGACCTAGGAACAAGTGGTAGTCAATCGACGATAAATGAAATTGGTCCAGTAGGGGGAAAACTTACGAAGGGGAGTTTCAAAACAATAAGGATTGGAGATATGGTGTGCATAATTGAAAACATTGTGAAGGCTATTTTACGCCAACAACCATTATCGAAGATATCTTCAATTGAAGAAATCCTACCCTTGCTTGGAAGACCAGTCCGAAGACTACTAGTTCCTGATGACCTAGATCTTCCTGAACCTTACCTACCTGTTCAACCTCCAACCCTATAGATCGTTGAAGCTAGTGTTCTATCTTCAGATGCATATAATATCACAGTTGCTGTTGAAGAAGAACAACCACAAGACAATGATCAACCGACAACTGCACCTGACTTACAGACACAAGTGTCTCATCTATGCAAGGAAGTCAAGAAGATTAAAAAGATGCTGAAGAAGCTTATGCAGCATTTTCAGTTATAATCATTTTTGATTAATAACAAATAGGGGGAGAAGAGAAGAGGAAGTTATTTTTATTCTCGCACCTTGCGTCTCATTTTCTTCTGTCTCATTTTGCGCCTGCTTCCGTCTGCTTTTCATTTTGTCATTATTATTTGTTGTGCATCAAAATTATTTTCGTAAATTAATTTTGACTTAACAACCTGCCCCGTTTCGATGATAACAAATGACGATATTAGAAAGAACAACAAAATTGACACAGACTATGTATACTGAAAAAAAACTAAGAAAAGTGATATTTGAGGACTGAACGTATGCTACGGTTTTGGGTGAACCAGGGTAAAATCGGTGTGTCAACATTTTTCATATATCAACTTTGTCTCAAATTTCAATTTTTGATTTCACTATTTACAAACGAAAATTTCGAAAATAGTTCATGACATTGATTTTCAGCAGTTTTGGAAAAACAACAAAAGAGGATAACCAGGAAAAAAGGATATTATGACCGAGGACGGTTAAAAAATTTCTATCAATACATCCTTCAATTCCTTTGAAGTGAATTACACGTTAAAACAATACTTAATAATGATTGAATCGTGTAATCTTTTCGTTAATCCCCTTAAAAAACGTTCGTTAAAAGAAACTTGTTTCTTTTACAAAAACTACTGAATATTAACGTTATAAAGAGTGAAAGGAAGAAAAGCAGACGATAGAAAGTGAAGGGAAGAAAAGCAGACGATAAAAAGTGAAAGGAAGAAAAGTAGACAATAGAAAGTGAAGGGAAGAAAAGGAGACATAGAAAGTGAAGGGAAGAAAAGCAGACGATAGAAAGTGAAGGGAAGAAAAATAGACGATAAAAAGTGAGACGATGCTGAAGTTAGATGATAGAATTGGCTTTTTAAACGAAGTCATTCCGACATCTGTAGAAAAAGTTATGGCATTCGCACTGAGACATGTACATTACAAGTGAGTGCATAAACGTGTTGGAGCCTTTTGGCCATAATTTCTTCTCTAGACCTCCAAATGACCTGGTTCTTGAACCATTGGTTTCGTAAGACATTTATCTACATCTGCACCAAAAATTGAAGCTATCTGAAATGTATGGAGAGAGATTGAGTGAAGAGAGTGAGACAGGAACAGTGAGTGTGTTCTTCAATCATATGAACTAGTGTTATCTGACTGAATATACTTCAGTATTTAGATATTTTTTGGATTATTAGAGGTCTAAATGAGATTATTTTTGATTTGTGACAAAGTAGAGACATGGAGCTACAAATGGTATGAAGAACTTGGAATCTAATTCAGTCCCTGAGATGTTTAAATTTCATATGGAAATTATTTGAAGTATATCTACGTCCAGTGCTCAGATGACTCTCTGAGATTTCACAATCTCTCGAAACTTTACAACTATTCTTTGTTTCCGAGCCTTCTTTCACAGTTAACCTCTTCAGGTTATCTGTACGACTTTCTACTGAAAGGTTTTTCGAGGTTTGTCACAAAGAAAAATAGTTGTAAATGTTAAAGAAACTGTTATTCAGTAGAGTTCTGTAACTAATTCAAAATGATGTGTCTTTAAACAAATTCATGACGAAGGACTCACTTGAGAAGATAACGGAGTGTCCATGTGCTGGAAAACAACTGACAAGTAAAGCAAGATGGATGTCGAAGATCAATGTAAATGAAGAAGAAGTCAATGCACAGTTATATGGAAACAATGACCCATCGGAGAGGAAGACGTCAAGTCTAGTGCCGAAGGCAAGGGTTCTGTTTACAATATTGTTTAATTGTATTTTACCTAGATCGGGTTCAAGGCACTTGGTAACAACACTGGATGAACAGTGTATATTCTACCTGCTGAATCGCCAACCCATAGATTTACCATTTCTGATTTATCAGTATATGGTGAAGGCGATGAAGGATACGAATAGTTATCCTTATGGAATGCTGCTGACAAGGATATTCAGGGATTCTGGAGTCCTTCTTGACAGGGGAAACAGAGTTAAGATGCCTGTTAAGAGTTTCATTAACTCAAGTACTGTAGCAAAAATGGGTTTGAGAAATCTGGATAAAGCTCAAGCAGATTCTCAAGCGAAAGCAAGAACTGAGGGGGAGCGTATCAAGAAGAAATCTCCCACCAAAAGTTCTAAAACTGAAGCCAGTGACAATGTCTCTATTACTGGACGGACAAAATCATCAGAAGAAACTGAAAAAGAAAAGATGATTTCTCAGAAACAAAGCAGCCGGGTAAGGATTATAGAAGGAAGTACTGTGAAAAGAAAAGGGGAGACACTCTTGAGTGAGATTCCAAAACAAGCGAAAAGATCTCCCAGAGTTCGAACCTTGAGACAACAAGAGGAGAAAAGATCCAGATAGCTCAGTCGAGAAGAAGATTATAAGTCAAAAGCAACAAAAGAGGCAGAGGAGGTTAGTCAAAAGAGAACTACTCCTACTGCTGAGGAAATTAGTCTGGTGAATGTTAGCTAAATGGAAAAGAGAAAATTTACAATCCAGTGATGCCTTGTATTATAGTCGGGTTTCTCACGTCTGCTAAAATATAAAGTTGACTCTTATTAGGGTTAATTTTCAAGTCAAACCAGCTAGCAAACAAGTCTAATACGTGCATAAGCATATTAACCGAATGTTAATTATCTCCACATAACAAGATTAAATCATCCGTAACATGAGATGAGTAAGATTAACCATTTGACATTAAGAATGAAAATTGAAGCTACCATTGCAGAGGATAAGCTTATTTAAAAGTCGTGAAAACCCCTCCATAGCTAGGGAGAACAAATAAGGGGGATAAAGGATCCCTTTGTCTGATACCCTTAGCTGTTTTAAACCTCCTTATAGGGACTCTATTAACAAGTACACTGAACATGGAAGTTTGAATGCAGGTAAATATCCACTGAATGAATTGCGTGGGCAGATTTAGAGCTTGGAGATAGACATGAATAAATCTCCAACTGAGGGTATCGAAGGCTTTGTAGAAGTCTATCATAAGTAAGCAACTATTTATTTTTTTTCCCCGACGTATAATCCTTCAATAGTTCTTGAATCAACAGTACAATATCACCATGGTATCTGTCAAAGATGAATGCACTTTGATCAGTATTCACAATTCCAAATATAGCTAATTTGAGGCGCTCAGCAAGTATTTTGGAGATCTCTTTGTATACGGTATTACAACATGAAATGAGTCTGATGTAACATACCACACTCATAGGGCATATTCCCGAAAGCATCAAAGTATTCGGGATATTCTCCACAGGCATGATATGTTAGCAAACAATTCAAAAAGAAATTTTCTACCTTACACATAATATCATATAGCACAGGCATTTTAATTAACAAATTGTCAGAGTTTGACCTAAATTTCAGAACTTTCCCACATTTAATCTGTGTGAAAACATTTTAAGGAAACTCAACTTTCCTCTAAAATGATCTCAGTAAAGATGTATAGCAAAACATTTCTATTATCCCATTTATCAATTCTCACATTCATAGTCATTTCCAGTATCTGATAACAAATAAATTCATACAACTTTTCATTAGATTATTACCAAACACGTACATCAGGCAATAATTTAGTTTCAACACAAATATACATATATCTCGAACATTAGTATACAGAAATACAGTATACCAAGCTACATATATCAATTATAAAGTTATTAACACACTATATACAATGTAGCAACGTGTTGTGATATGCAGATGAAAACTACTACTAGACTCTTTAGATTCAGCTGATAAGACCTTTGAGCCATGACTTCCAAAATATAGGAGTTATACTATAACTAACTTAAAACCTTTCCTAAACCTGAAAAAAAAACTACGTTGCAATTTTGACGAGTATTGCGAACGTAATGAGTGAACCATCATCGATGTACTCAGCAAACCATATCATACAAGACCGTTCAAATCAACATACTACATAACCAATAATATCAAGTTATATTTTAATAACACACATCAACTTAGGCGAAACTCAAGAAAATCATATCACATTTAAAAAATATCAAATTGTATTTCAAAATCACAATACAATTTAATCAAACATGTATATGAAAATGTAAATATGCTTTCATTCTTATTTCCTTCTGTTGTGATCAAATATGCTAATTCACGCCCTGGGTTTCAAACAAATTTCTGCTAGCTAGCTTAACGAGCATTATAGCCCTGATCACATCACGAGCATTAAGCCCTAAGTTCTTATTACAAGCCTTAGGCCCTGATAACGAGCTTTTTGCCCTGAATGTCTACGTGTTGGTCATTTTGATCACAAGTCCTATTATCTCATCATGAATGCCAAATGCAATTATATGAATCATCTCATATATCATTTTCTTCTATCAGTAACTGATTGTCCGAAATTCACAATCAATTCAATTCAAATAAGCATTTCACAATTATTCACGTAGTTAGTAATTAACAATAAAATCAAAAAAACTTCCATATACAGTCTCGACTATCAAACTCCTCGGATCAACAATGTCCAGAATTGTAACAATCATATAAGCAATAATTCAATAACTGACATTTAACTAAAACTACATCAACCGTAATGAGAAACATCTAGGCTAACTTACAGAACACTCTAACAAGCTATTGCCTCAATGTCCCGACAATATCTGGTTATTGACAATCACTTTAAGAGCCTATTATACATGCATATGAACATTGGTCAAAGATAACGAATAGGAAGAATATGTATGCAATCCTTAAGTGCAATGTTTATATCATTTTCTTCCTAATGTTCCTTTATGAACAAGCTGTCTTATTTTAATCATAACTCTCTCTACAAAAGTCCAAATACCATGATTCTTTATGATTGAAGATTGATGCTTCTAGTAAGCATAAATAGTTTGAGAGGATCCTTCACCTGATATAGCTTAGTCATTAGTTGGTAAGATTTGTAACAAACCTGACGTAGCTTAGCTATTAGTTGGTAAGATTTGTAACAAACCACTTCAGTGCTCCAACTTCGACTTACAACATCATGAAAGCCCTCCATACCTGTTAAAAGCATTGAACAACTTGAAGGGTGTTCTTCTTCTTATTGAGTTAGCTATTCTTTAGATCCACATGTACCAGTGATGATACTATAGGTTCTCCAAAAGTGCACAAAAGAATCTAGAAAATGTGTTAGTCACAAGAAGTTCACCAACGATCTGTCAAGTTTCTTCCTAACCAACCATCAACTCAGTTGATTATTGGACCATGTGAGACGTCTGCCTTTGTAGTTAAGATCTACCAAGTCCATAGTATGTAGGAAAGTAGAGAGTTCTTTCAATTGTCCCATGTGTAACCTTTTACTTCTCTCAATTGCTGACAGTGTAAGAGAGCAATTGAAGTCACTTTTTTTGGTTGGAGTATGGTTTTTAGCACCTTAGAATACCATTGTGGGTGTTGGATAAGCTCATCCCTAAGATAGCTTGCGTTTTTGTTGATTAGTGGATAAGCTCATCCTTAAGTCAACTTGCGTTTTTGTTAATGACTAATCAACGACGCATTAAACAACAAAATGCCAATTTATGATCAATTTCAATGTGTCAAAAACAATAGAAAGATACTTAGCCATAAAAGCGCCTCCTGATTGGGAAAAGGTAAGAATGGCTAAAAAAGATTGATTGGTTCCATGTTTTATTGACGAACGAATGGCTGCATAAGATTTCATTTTTTTGTTGAAAGAATACCCTAAACAAATTGAAGCAAGTGATCTATGGCCACATTCATATAATATTAATATACATAAAAGTATATGGTTATAAAGATTTGAGATTTTAATACAATCATTTGAAATACTATTCACGTTTACCTAGAGATGGAGCAACCTAGGCTGCTGGCCCGGTGCCATAATGACCATGGGCTGACCGGCCCGTGGCCCTCCCTATAGCCGACGGGCCACAGGCTATGACCAGACCGAGCCAACCCGGCCTGTCATTCTTTTAAAGAAAAACTTCCAAAACGATGTCGTTTTAGTATTAACGGTTAGTTGTCAGGCCGACCATGGTCAACCCGTGGCCCGGTCAGCCCGAGCCAAAATCGAGCCAGGCCGGGCCCTTTTTGACATCTCTAGGGTTATCGGAGAGCCTGAGCCGAGGCACCCAGCCCACGTCCATAAAAAAAAATAAATTCCAGCAAACTGAAATATGCAGATTATTAATCATTTTGCATCATAAGTTCTTCCAGAACCCTTCCAGTTGAATCACAAAATAAAAACGAGAACAAAGAACCAAAAAATAAGGAAAACTCTATTTTAAGTTACAAAAAGAATGCACGTCAAATTGGAATTACATGGGGTTACTGGATTGAATAAAACATATAACCTGGCGGCCTAACAGAATTTGTTACTTCAACAAAGCTCGACTAAAAACGGACTCTTTACCTTCTTTCCCTCTCATTACCTTTCTTTGATTGGCAACATAAGGGAAATATGGGGAATAATACGGTAACGACCTAAATGGAACAGCTCTTTATGTCTTCTTCATGAGGTATCCCAAAACTATGCCAAGCAAGCCAACGAAGATGACAAACATGAATGAGACACCAGCTCGGTTTTTGTTTCCTTCCCGTCTCAGGAGATCCTGAACATCATAATCTCATAATGTACGGGGATGCATAGTGCAAAAATAAAAAGTGTATGATAAATTTAATGTCCCCTTAAATCTGTGACTTGAGTCTGAAACTAAAGTTCAGGAATCACGAAATTGGCCTCTATTTCAATAAATCTGGATCAAATAATGTGGTAAAAGGGATAGCGAGACAAATAGGAAACCAAAGAACCAAAGGTAAAAGCTTGTAAGTAATTAGTATTACAACAGCCCATCAATTTAATTGTGCATCAATGTTAGTGATTATCGAGAGTGAAGAGACCATCAGGGTGGCTGACATAAGAAGGAGAACGGACAAAACCACGTAAATCAAAGCATGCACATAATGCTCATTAAAACGCCATAAAACACAAGATTTAAATGAAGTGAAAAGCCAATGGCTTACCAATTCTTGGCGAAGCTTATTGCTTTGTTGTAAAGCATTATTCTTTTCCTCAGTCAGCTTTGAAATAAGGGCCCTTGCCTGCAATTAAAATATGCCATCAACAGAAATTAGATCATATGCTTGATGAAATCTTCATGATGTAAATTCTAACACTTGCAATCTAGCCAGTGCTGATTGGAAAATTGAGGCTCTTATATATATATGTGTGTGTGTGTGTGTCTGAGAGAGAGAGAGAGAGAGCAATATTTACACCATTCTGCACACGATATTGCATGAGTGAATGGCTATTAAATTTGAATTGTAATCCTTAAAATCATGAAATATATTCCAGAGAATAATAATAATAATATAAGTGAATATTATTACAAGACATTTTATATGAACATCTCTAAGAAAACTAGATTGAATATTTCCACTATAAAATGAATGAAATACCTCATCTTAAAACAAAGGGAAGAAAACAATGTTATCAGAAAGAAGAGGAAGTGTTCAAGGCTACTATATGTTGGTTGTGTATAGTAGATAGAAAATGCATTATTATCACTACGCCCCCCACATCTTACTAGATAACTTCAAACAAAATGTTCACACAAATAAATTCAAAAGATTTGGATTTCAACTGCCTGACAACCAGGGGTTATTCACAGAACTGACTAAAAACGAGGTAAAAGAAAAACCCAAACCACAATTCCAGCCCTTAACACACGACTTTTACTTAGTATACTGCCTTTTACTTATTATACTGCCGTAGTTGTCATTTATTCACAAGCTGATTCTGCTAAAATTTACATAATTGTAATTTTCCAACAAATCCACTCAATGTCTCGTTCCTTGTTGTACAGATTCAGAGTTTCTGATTTAGTAAACAAGTCTAAGCATAATTGGTGCATTGAAGAGACATAAATATAATGCATAGACATCGTGGTCAGAAAGGACACTAACTGATATAGCAGCTTTTGATAAGTCATCATACCAGAATGGAGGCACTGAAGCAATCAAAGACTAAGGAATCAAAATTGAAATGCACAACTTCAAAACATATAGAAGATCATTACTATTGAGTAGACACCAGACTTCTTAGGTTTATAATAGGCCAACCAAACATCGGGAACTAAATGGTTGGATTGAAAATATATTCATACAAGCTCACAGATGGGCATGTTTGCACTCAAAATCTATTGTTTTCTCAGGTACAGCTAGAAAAGCAATACATAAATAATTAAATATTAACAGAAAGAAAAAGCAACAGCATGTCCTATTAGTCTTCGAATAATACATCTCTTGTTAGAGATCCTCACAAAGTAAGCCACAGTCAACATGGGTGGCTATTGCCAATTGTTACATCCAAACAGCAAGTCCCTAATGTCCTTAAAAGATAGCAATTAAGTGTTATCAAGACTCATCTACATCAGAGAAGGGAATTCACATTTCTAATCATGACCAAGCGTGCAACCAAAATTATCTTGCTAAATGAAAAACCAAATTATAGCGCACATTACCTCTTGAGTTTTCTCAGGAGTCTCATGCCCCTCATTGAATGATCTTGCAGACTGCATTCATTGACATAGAAGTATGCCAATTAATATTTGTACAATATCAGAAAATTCACACTTAAAAGTACAGTAGATAATAAAATTAAAAACTCAAAGTACTGACATTAGAGAACTCATTCCCATTCACATTTCCGTTTTCTAACACAGAGCCCCTGGGTGAGGAACCTTCCTCAGACCCTTCTGGAACAGGAGAAGGAGGTTGCGGTGGAGAGACATAAAGCACCCTTAATTTGCACTCCTCAACCTCATGTCCTGCCTCCTTATTGAACTGGATAACCACACGTCCACAGGTCAGATGCTCCAAAACTCAAAGTAACTAAAGCCAAGGTCAGCTAAAACAAGATTTTAGAAAATTATAAAAGAAAAAGAAACAATGAATTACCATTTCTGGAGTGATATCTTTTGCAGTCACACCATCGTTCACCTTCACACTCTGAAGTAAGAATTTGTCCTTGCATTGCATGTCGGGAGGAGCCTCCTTTTGTGCTTGCATTGTAACTGAGAAAATGCAAACACTCAAGCTTACCAAACCATAAAATTCCAGAAAAGACAGAATTGCAAATCCAAATTGGAGCACCTATGACATCACAAGTCGTTCGAGGCAACACGAGCCCAGAATTTGGCCGGACACAATACTTCTTAGGATTTGTTGTTTTGACCTAAACACCATCACTTGTTAGAGATGAAAATCCCAAAGAAGCGACATACAGTCATCATTCTTTAAATCAATTCCGAAAATCAACTTAAGAGAAAAAAAGTAATCGAAATCTAAAGTTTTAAATTTAGGATTCCAGTATCATAGTACAAGTTGTATCATTTTGCTGTCGTCTCTTACTTTTTCTTTTCCTTTTCCTTTCCGTTGCCTTTCCCAGCAACCAAACAAGACATTACCACTTATCATACAATTACATTAGATCCATCAGAAACACAAAAAAAAAAAAGCAAAAAAAAAGTAGAAAGAATTACCTTGAAAGAAACATAGCTGTCGGTTTTATTGGACAATTGAAGAGAACAAGAGATCTGCTTCTTCAATTCAACTAGTCACAAATCGTAAAGATACCAAAAAACAAAATTAAAACGATAAAATCCAAGGACCAATAACAATAAATCAAACAGAAAAGACACAGATCCGTGGGCCTTACATGGAAATTTGAGCTCTAGAGGTTCGATACTGAGAAGCTGTCCCGTACTCATCTCGAACGAGCGCGAAAACAAAGCTTTTTCGATATTAAGAAATGATTCAAATTATTAAAAAGAAAAAGGAACAACCAAATCAAAGAACAAGAGAGGATTTGAACGGGAATACGTTATGATAAAAGGCGATTTTTGGGAAATCAAAAAGAGAACGGAGAGACCGAGAGAGGCGTGGAAAATGTTTTCTTTCCTTTGCTTACTAATTTCTTCTTTTTTTTTTAATCTCGTTTGATTCCGTCACATCTCTTATTTCATTCCCTCCCAGCCCTGGGTCACAAATCCTTACCAGTATTAATTTTAAAAAATGATAGAACAATTTTTATTATTTTATTTATTAAAAAATTATTTAACAAAAATTATTTAATTTATTTTAACTTTAAAAATTTAATAATCAACTAATTAATCAATTTTTAAAACAAATCAAACTTGAAAATTAAAAATTGAATCAAAAAATTAAATGATTCAATTGAAATTAATCCGTTGTCTTCTAGATGTAAAAAGTTTAAATGTGAAATCAAAGAATATTATGTAAAAAGTTGAAATGTGAAATCAAATAATATTGAAATTAGTTTCTATTTATGGCTTTTGTTCTATAACTAATATTAAAAGTCCAGTATAACGTGACAGATTTTTGTATAACAGTACCAAATCCTATAACATATTTTTTATATCATATGAACTGAAGCAAT
>JAOTBA010000205.1:28647786-28660733 GCA_025629845.1 Erythroxylum squamatum
TATTATGGGTGGTCTGTTTGATGTGATTGAATGTAAAGATATTTTCTTTATTGCAGAGAAATCACAAGCAAAAAATGAAATTAAATTGTATCGTGAAGGTTTAAAGAATTTTGCTAGATCATCAGTAAAGAGAGAACTTATGATGAAAAAAATGCACTCTAATAAGTTTTTATACTTTAAATTCATTCTTTACTCGTTAATAATATTGGTCAATATATATATAAGCATCTTACTCAAAGGATCCACTTAACAATTTATTTTCTCAATCCTTATTGCATATATAGTGGAGACGCATGTACAAATCATATTATGGGTGGTCTGTTTGATGTGATTGAATGTAAAGATATTTTCTTTATTGCAGAGAAATCACAAGCAAAAAATGGAATTAAATTATATCGTGAAGGTTTAAAGAGTTTTGCTAGATCATAAGTAAAGAGAAAACTTATGATGAAAAAAATGCACTCTAATAAGTTTTTATACTTTAAATTCATTCTTTACTCGTTAACAATATATATTTTATTTTTCATAACTTAAATACATATGAATGGTGGAGATTATTAGGTGAAATGCTCCAACATTAAGAAAACTCGTTATTAGATTACTTAATCAAATAGCTTCTGCATCAGGTTGTGAATGTAATTAGAGCGTTTTTTAACATATTCATATAAACATAAAAGGCGTAATGACCTTGTTTATATTACCTATAATTTGAGAATGAAGAACAAGTATTTTATAGTTTTTTCAGTTATTTTATTTTTTATTATTGACTTTATAATTAGTTTATTATGTATTCATAACGTTTAGTAAAAAGAGAATGTATAATGCAGTTGATATTGATTATTTTGACTATACTAATTTTTAGATTGAAGAAGAAGAACCATCGCCTGATCTTGATTATAATGAACTTGAAAAGGCAATTTATGAAGAAGATATATTTGTCACAACGAATGAATTAAGAACAACTACTGATGATCAGTTCATATTTTATTTTGATCATATTTAAGTTAAAGTATAATGTATAATGTATTTCAATTTTACAATTGATAATAATTTCATACGTTACTAATTTGTAATTTATTTGAATACAATAGAAGAAATTGATGTAAATACTTTGGATAAAAGTGTAGTTTACGAGTCTTTAGATAATGTTGGAGAATTTGAAAATTTTGACAATGACGAGATACAACCTCCTTCAGAAATATGTCTTTGATTTTTATTGTTATTTTAAGTTTTATATTAAACTTAGATTTAGTTTTAATTATTAGATTAGATTTATTATTAGTTCGTTATATAATAATAGACATTTTTGTATTTTTCAATAAAATATTTTATTTTTACTAACTCTCATAATTTTACTTCTTATTTACTATATACTGGTTTTATAGCAATTTAATAATGGTTAAATTTTTAAACCTTAAACATTTCCTTTGACTGATTGGATGTTTAGTTTGGTTTTTAAAACATTAGATAAAAGTCATGATAGTAATCTAAAGCTTGAAACTGTCCCGATTAAAGTAAAATCTCATTATTATCCACATGTCCAAAAAGATAAGATTAAGATATTTATTGGAGAAATGTTAGCAGTAGGAATTATTCAACCAAGTATAAGCATATTTTCGAGTCTAGTGTTGTTAGTTAAAAAGAAGGATGTAAGTTAGAGATTTTATATTGACTATCAAGCATTAAATAAAGTAATAATTTCCAATCAATTTATCATTTCAAAAAATAACGGGTTACTTAATAAATTGAAAGGAGCTTGTCTGTTCTGAAAATCAGATTTGAAGTCAGAGTATTACTAAATAAGGGTGAAGAGTAAAAATGTGCCTAAAACAACTTTTGACAACCCCAAGGGTCATTTTGAATTTTTTGTCATGTCTTTTGGACTTATAAATACCGCTACCACTTATCAATTGATGATGATTCTTATGTTTAAAATGATATTGAAGAAAGGAGTGTTAGTGTTCTTCAATGATATATTGGTTTACAACACCTCTTTGGATCGACATCCATAACATTTGAGAAACGCATTTTCTCCGCTAAATGCTTATTGATTATTTACTAACATTAAAAAGTGTTGTTTTTGTCAAAATTAAACAAGTAAGTGAGGCGACACTGAAAAGGTGAGAGTGATGGAACAATGGCTTATACCTAAGAATCTAAAAGGAACTAAGAGACTTCCTCACAGTGGCGGAGCCACAGCGGGGGCAAGTGGGGGCACTTGCCTCCACTAGCTTCAAAAGATTTTACTTATAAAAATTATTATTTGAAATTTTGATGGTATAAAAAAATAAAATTTTTCTATAATTAAGATTTTGCCCCCACTTAAAATAATTTCTGGATCCGCCCCTGCTTCTTCAGGTTGATAGGTTACTATCGAAGATTCGTCAAAGACTATGACAAAATTTTAGCTCTATTAACTGATTTATTAAAGAAAAATGTCTTCCTTTACAGTAATGAAGCTACAAAGGCTGTTATAAAACTTAAATGGGCTATGACAACAATATTAGTCATAGCCTTGCCTAATTTTGAGGAGTAGTTTGTGATTGAGAGATGCTTTGGGCATAGGAGTGGGGACTATTCTATTACAAAAAAACTAACCTATAGCATTTCATAGTCAAGCACTCAAGGAGCGAGCTCAATTGAAGTTGGTTTACAAAAGAGAACTGATGTCGATTGTGTTTGCTATTCAAAAATGGTGTCACTATCTTATGAATCAACAATTCTTATTCATACTAACCAAATAAGTTTGAAGCACCTCTTGAGTAGTGACTTATGTAATAAGAATATCAGAAATGGCTGATCCACTTGTTGGGTTTTAATGTTAAAATTAAGTATAAATCAGGGGGAAAAAAATAAGGCAATTGGTGCAGTTTACAGAATACCGGCATAACTGAATATTTCAATTGCTTAATGTTTAGATGTGACTGAGCTAATAGTACTATTGGAATGAGATGAAGAATTGAGGGCCATCAAAGAGGCCTTAAGCATTAGGGATGTTAATGGGTCGGCTCGGGCCCGAGCTGTTCTTGGTTTGGCCCGACCTATGACCTGACGGATTGGGCTTGGTCAACTTAAGGTCGGGCCAAACAATTTTGGCTTGTGGTTTGGCCTGTGGCTCGATCAACCCAAGCCAAAATTGGGCTGAGTCAGGCCAAAATTGACATTCCTATTAAGCATCGATCCGGACTGTAAACTTGACTAATCGTTAGTACAAGAACATATATGATATAAAAATTTCCTTGTGGTCCCAAAATCTTCTATTCTCATTCTAACAATGTTGGCTAAGTTTTATAGAAGAATGGTTGGTGGACACTCAAGATTCTTAGACAAATGGTTAAACCAAACTAGTTAAGAAGAGGTACAAGAATTATTTACGTTTTTTATGCAATTTCATCCTAACTCAACTTTGGAAGAGCAAATGTAAGGTAGGAACTTGATTAGTAAAGAGCTAAAAGAACAATTGGGGTTGGCATAAGAAAAATGAAATATGCGAACTAACACCATTAGGATGTCTCATTTCAAGTGGGTGATTTGGTTGGTCTCAAAAGTAGGTCTTACCGAAGCAAGTCATTCGCCAAAAAGAAAAATGAAAAACTATCACTTGCGATATTTCGGCTCATATACGATTGTTTGGAAGATAGGTCCAGTGGCATATACGGTGGCATGCAAGCTCGAGCTCTCTAGTTTTGCTACCCTGTGTTTATGTCTTCTAACTTAAAGTTGCCATTAGGGCTAATATAACTTGCCAAGAGATTCCCCAAGTGTTGCAAGAGGATTTGGAATGGAAAGCGGAGTCAGAGAAGGTTTTAAGTATTTAGCTAAGAAGAAACCAACAGAGCTACTCTGATACTCATCCAGTGGTAGGGACTTCCGAACTCTTGGGAGACTTATGACACCATTTATCAGCAATTTCCTAAGTTCCACCTTGAAGACAAGGTGGAAGTCATAAGGAGAGTATATTGTTAAGCCTCAAGTCTACTTTCACTTCCAATTCCCCACGAAGGAGAACTTTCAAAGCAACACATCTACTGATTGCAGCAGAGCATCAAGAGTAAAGGCCACTTGAACTATGAACTGATTTCCATTAACTTTTGCTTTATTAGTTATTACTATTTTTGCTGTTTTGTTTACTAGTACATTTCTATAATAATGAGGTGTCAAAGTTATCAGGATTTTTCCAAATGCGTGGAGTATATTAGGGAGAAAAGGTGCAGGGATAAAATGAGACATGTTTTGGTACAGAAAAAAATGCACCTTTTGTCATTTCCTATTTCTGATCAATTGATAATGTTTACAGCCAAGGAATAATTTGTAAGAAGACAAATTGCACCTGATGGAGCATAATAGAGGAAAGCCAATCGGATGCAAACTGATGCTTATGGTATACTGTTAATGGACTGGGAATCCAGACACAAAGTTAACAAAATATCACACGTAATACAAAAACATCCATTGAATAGATGCTTAATACGAGTAACAAGATATGTATTTTAATAAAAGGACCCTTGCTCCCCCGAAAAAACCCTATCAATTGATTAGATCAACAGGAAAGATTCAACCCTAGTTGTTCAAGCAGGTCATTCAATAACTGATGTTTCCACCCCTGTGAAAGTTAGCAGGGTACTATTTATCAACCATCAAGCGTCATACATAATGCTGCAAAGTACCAAGTACCAATGAGAAGTGAAGAGTCTAGATGATACTTGTAAGATACGATCACCACCCTGCATAAAAGAATCAAAAGACCAAAAGAAAGTCATTTACCCACATGCCCAAAGGAAAAAGGAAATGTTAGAATTACAAAGAGCAAATAAAGAAAGTATAACCATATCAGGGAAAACAAGTTATTCATTTTCTCCTTTAACAAATGCTTGTGAACTAACAACAGAAGTTCATGCAATTTATGTTATAGATCACACGTCATACCTAAGACATGACTGGCTGTGAAGGTTTTATCTTCTCTAGCAAACTCTCAGCTTCAATAAATCCAATTGGTCCCAAAGGCAAGTATTTTATGTGCTTCCATCTGCCCAAGCTCTTCATATATAAATATTCCTGATTTCCCATAAATATTCAATGTGGAAAGAGAGTAGAAAGGCTTATTTCAAGCACATAAAGTTTACCAAATTTACAAAGATTATTGAAATGAAATTAGAACGAAAAGTTTAATAGCTTACCTGGGTGTGAAGGGTAGTGCCAGACAATGAAGGTGCAAATGATCAACGCTGTTGAATGGAGGTTGATGAAACCCAAATCTGTTCAAAGGATCAGACAGAGATTTCTCAAGGAACAATAATTTGAAGGTCAAATTCAAATTTAATGAACGAAAGCAACCAAAACAGCTCAGAGGATGCCTTGCCTAGTGTTTAAATGTGTTACAAGACCTGGTATAGGACCTAGTCACAGGTTGAGACATGAGGTCTACTTCCTTTCCCTTAACTTTGTTCTTCCCTATTTTGGATGAACCTATGCTGTCAACTTGAGGAATAGACTCATCCCAGACAAAGTCTTAGCCTCATACTAGATTTTTTTATAAAATTCTGCTTGATTCTTTGAAACCTAGTAGTTTGAAAATACTAAATAAAATATAATAGAATCAAGCCTAACTCTCAGTTGCCCTATCAGCAACCCTTTCACCATGTCAACTTTATGAACCACCACCTTTCTTGCGTCTTTGAATAAACCTTACCGACAAAAGCATCCTCAAGCTTACTCTCCCCCTCAAGAAGGATCTTGTCCTTAAGCTCCAACTCAGGATAAGCCCTACAAACAATCACAAAGTCCCACATAGCATTTTCGTCATAATTGTTCTCCCAACAAACCAACACTTCTTGCCTGCCTCTATTAAGGAACAGGTAGCAGGCGACCATCAAGAAGAGGTGGTAGGGCTGTAATAGAATCAGGAACCTCCCATCTTTTTCAGAAAAGAGACACGAAAGACATTGTATATGCGACTCTCCAGCAACAGCTCTAATTTGTAGGTCATGGATCCCACCTTCTCCAACAGCTTGAAAGGACTAAAATACTTACGTGAGAGCTTGGTGGAATTGCATTTGGCAATGGAGAATTGTCAGCAGAGATGGAGCTTTAACCAAACCCAATCCCCCTCCTTAAAGGCAATCTCGTGGTGACTTGTGTCATACGCGAGCTTCATTCTTTGTTGTGATTGCAGTGGACGATTCCAAGCAGATTTCAACACAATAGACCTCTTTTGAAGACTTGGTCCACTGCTTCCACCCGAGCAGACCCAGTAAAGTAACTAAGCAAATTTGGAGGATCTCTTCCATACACTAATTGGAACGGCGTAACTTGTAAGGACTAGTGGAAAGAGGTGTTGTAACAATATTCAGCCCAAAGAATCCACTTAACCCATTTGCTCTATTTATCCCCAATAAAGCAATGGAGATATAGCTTTATAATATGGCTGACAACTTCTATTTGACCATCAAATTGAGGATGATATGCTAAAGAAGAAGTCAATTTTGTACCGGACAGATGAAACAATTCCTTCCAAACAAGGCTGGTTAAATTTGTATCTTTATCAAAAACAATTGTCTAAGGCAAATTGTGCAAACGAAATATTCCCGTAAAAGAGTATTTCTATAGATACAGTAGTAAAAGAAGAGCAGCAAGTGGGATAAAGTGTGCATATTTGAAAAAGCGATCAACCATCACTAACAGAATCAATTTCCCTTTAATTTTAAGTAAACCTTTAATAAAATCCATTGGAGCATTTGCCCAGATTTGTTGTGGTACTGGAAGAGGTCGTAGGAGCCCAATCGGATGCAAGTTTTCCCACTTATTTCATTGGCACACCAAACAACCTTACACAAACTCTACTACTATAGATTTCATCCCCTCCCAAAAGAAACCTCTGTGCACCCTCTGTAATATCTTATGAATCCCCTCGTAGGTCATATCATGGATGCCTGTAAGAATGGTTTGTACTAGGGGAGAAATAGACAATAAGCAAACATTTCCTTAAAAGAATATCAACCCATCCTTACGGCCACTCAGATTCAGCTTCTCCTTTTTTAATTTTGTTCTACAAATCCCTCAAGTTCTTCATCATGGTCACCTCTTCTCAAAGGGCACCAAAGATTATTGGTTGAGGATGGGATATGGCAAGGAATTGACCATCCCTATCATCTTTCCAAGAAAGGAAATCAGTAGCTCAGTTAAGTCTCTCTGCCTTGGATTCTATCCTAAAATCAAAACCCATTAGTTTACTTATCCAATGTTGTTCAAGAAAAGTGTTCTTATTAACTTTCAAAAAACAATGTTGTTCAAGAAAAGTAGTTAAACTTTGTTCCAGCAAGAACTTGATACTGTGGTGATTGGTTCGTATAAGAAAATGTCTACCACGCAAGTACAGCTTCCAATGACCTACAGCCTTCACGGGGCCAATTAACTCCCTTTCATAGGCTACTGGCTTGTAGTAACAATCAACTAACTTTCTACTAAAGAATGCAATTGAGTGGCCTTGTTACTGCAGAACCGCTCTGATGCCATTACATAATGCATTGCACTCCACCATAAATTCTTCCTCAAAATTAGGCAATCTCAACAAAATTAGGCAATCTCAAAATTGAAGTTTCTAAGAGGGCTTTCTTTAAGGTTTTGAAGGCTGAGTTTGTTTGGTTATTCCAATGATAAGCATCCCTTTTGAGTAAGCTTGTAAGGGGTGCTGCCAATTACCCATAATCTTTTATTAATTTCCTATAGTATCCTACAAATCCTAGGAAGCCCTCGAGAGACTTGGCCAAATTGGGGACAAACCAATCCACCATTAGCTTACTTTTGCTTTTGTCTACCTCTACGCCTGCACCATGAATCACATGACTTAAGTAAGCTACCTGAGCCACCGAGCCACTCCAAATGTGTATTTGGCCTGCTTAAGAAAGAGATGGTGAACTAGATGCAAATCAAAATCCAAGCAGACGGTGCCTGTGCTCAATCCAAGTTTTATTATAAATCAAGATATCATCAAAGAAGACAAAGACGAACTTACATAAGTAAACTTGAAATATTTCATTCATCAAACTTTGAAAAGTAGAGCAAGCATTGGTTAAACCAAAGGCCACTATCAAAAATTCGTAAGTGTTCATGATGTGTTCTAAAAGTCATCTTTTCCACATCACGGGGATTCATTCTTATTTGATAGCATCCTGAAGTAAGATCAAGCTTTGTAAAATATTTTGCCCCAAGAAGCTCATCAAACAATTCATCCATGACTGGCATCAAGAACTTGTCCTTAACTCTAAGGGCATTAATCTCCCGATAATCAACACAAAACCCCCATGACTCATCATACTTCTTCACCAATACTACCAGTGAAGAGAAAGGACACCTGCTCGGCATTATGACCCATTGTTGTAGCATCTTTCCATACTACTTCTCTATTTCATCTTTCTAGAGATGTGGGCAGCAATATGGTCACACAAGCACTAGCCCTACTCTTGGTAGAAGGGGAATTTTATGGTCAAAATTGCAACTCAGAGGTAACCTTGAAGATTCCTCAAACAAATCCAAAAATTCAACCAACAATTTATCTAAGGCTACAAAAGTCAAATGTTTCCCTCGTAATAGTGTCACTCTTGGTCCCACACTAGGGGCATGCCCCTTCCATTGCACCTTCTTCCCCTCTAATTGGAAGCTCATTCTCACAGATGAAAAGTTCCAAAGAATAGGCCCCAATATTGTATCCATTTGATCCTTAAAACTACATCAAACGCATCCAATGAAACAGAATAAAGGTCAATAACGAAAGAATCAATCCCAACTTGCAATGTTACCACCTTACTAGTTGTTCCCTCACCATGATGCCTAAACTTAGTATAGCTCCTTTGTAGATGAAGTTGTGTGTACTTCTGGAAATCACTAACACCCACATTAGCTACCCAGCTACTACGGCTTGTAATTGCATGGTTTGTCAGTTTTGAAATCCACTTATGGCATGTACAGAAATTTTAGGATCCCCTACAGTTTTTATCTCTTGTTCGCTATCTAAATCCGGTGCCTCTATCCAGAAAAGCCCTCTTGCACTTATGTACTATTGAGTAAAATTCGTTGCAATTAAAACACAACCCTTTAGCTCTTCTTTTTGCCATTTTTGCTCAAGAAAGTTGCTTGAAAATTGGTGCTAGTTTGTTGCTAGAGTGGTTGGGAGCATAATCGACTGGCTTCCCTCCCTATTCACCCCCATTTACTTTGATTGATAGTAGAAACAATACTACTTATTGATTTTGAAGCTGTCCACCCAACTGAAATTCTGGTGCTACCAGATTGCAAACACTATTGTTTCATCTCTAAAGCCCTAGCAATGTTCATCACAATTCCCAAATTTCCTAGTTGTTGTATCTCCACCTCAATCCTAAGGCCATCTACCAACCCGCTATGACTAAATTCACTTGATGGCAACGTTTCAAATCAGCAGCCCTGGCTAACAAAGACTGGATTTGGCATTGATACTCCTCTACTGATGACATTTGCTTTAAATTAGCCAGTTCTCTTACGGGATTATTAGTCATAGGTGGTTCGAACCTAAAATTGCAATGTTCCTTAAACGCTTCCCAATCCAATTCTGGTTCTTCCTACTCCACTTGATAAAACCATAACTGGGCTTCTCCCACTAGATGGAAAGCCATCAATTATACCTTATCTCTTTTAGGAGTTTTTTGGGATCCTAAGAACTATTCACACCTTCTCAACCAAATCAACAAGTCCTCTGACTCATCAAAGGACAAAAAGTCAAGCTTGGAGCACCATGGCACCAGTTGTCCCTTGGTTTGTTCTTCTATCCACTACTTTGAATGGTTACAGCTGCCTTGATTGCCGCTACTAGATCCATGAACACCATCCCCTCTTGACACCTTCCTAGATTCTCCGACATAGTGTGTGAGCTCCCCTCCTCCAATGACTTTTTCCTCACAATCATTTGATGCATAAAAGCATCCAGCTTGCTCTCCAAACTCTCCGAGCCACCCATGATAGTAGGCTTTGATATCACGTTGTTATGAGACTTAGTGTAGGATTTAGTCACGGGTTCAAACACGAGAAGGGTTACTTCCTTTCCCTTAGATGTGTTCTTCCCTATTTTGGATGAACCTATGCTATTAGCTTAAGGAATAGACTTGTCCTAGACAAAGTCTTAGCCTCACCCTTGGTATTTTGATAAAATTCTGCATGATTCTTTTTATTACCCACGGCCCTTTAAATGGGCTTGAAGTAACAAATATTAACCCTAATTAGGATTCTTAATTAGATAGCAGTAGAACCCTAATTAGGATCCTGAATTAGGTGTAAGTCTAAAATAGGAAACAAGTCAAACAGAAACCCTAATAATATGAAAATACTAAATAAAATATTATAGAAACAAGCCCATATCTTGGTTGCCCTATTAGCAGCCCTTTTCCACGTCAGTTGTATCAACCGCCCCTTTTCTTGCATATTGAATTGACCTTGCCCCAAAAGCATCCTCAACAAAATGACCATACTTTTCTTTGACTCTTGCCCTCCGCATTCCCTAAATTTTAGATTAGACATCTTCGAGCAATTGATTTCTTGCATTTTAGATTACAAATGATTCGCTAGGAAATTCATCAAAACTATTTATAACAACTTTGTCCAGGGAAGAATTGGTTGATCCCAGTGAATGTAGCCAAATTACAAACAAAAATATTAACAACTTGCTTGATGAGTTGATTCTGCTTCAAAGAATGTATGCTTAAGTCCATTTGCTTACTAAGTTATTTAAATAAAAAGTAAAGAAAAACATAAAAAGCAACGAGCATGTAATACAACCTATAAGAATTTGTTGTCCAGGATCTTTGTACACTTCAACTTGATCTTTAGCATTAGGAGTCAATTACATTAACAAAAGCCTTGTTTAGATTTAGAATTTGCTACTTGTCATACTTTCGTTATCTTTTCTCTTATACATTTCCTCTTTCTAAGATGTCTAGTTTTTCTACTCACATGAAAAGGACTTGCACATATCATTTACAACAAAACCAGCATTTTTCATTACAAGTTGTCTTTATTAGCAAGATCATGTCCTTTCAAATTAAAAGACAAGCAAAAAGCTACTTACGTGATGAATTGAATATGCTTTAAAGTATGTATGCTTAAGTTCAATTGTCTAAATGGTTATTTAACTAAAAGAGAACGAAAAAAAGATGAAAATCAACTAATGAGATGTAATATAACCCATAAGCATTTACCAAAAAAAAATATAACCCATAAGCATTTCTAGTCAATGATCTCCACATTACTGATTCTAGTACCAGGAGCTATAAGCCTGAAAGCCTTGCTTAGATTCAGAATGAGCTAGTTGTGTATATTTCCAGTTGTCTTTTCTCTTTATGACAAACCTCTTTTTAAGATGTATTTTACTTTTTATGCTTACAGGGAAAGGACTTGCCCGCACACCATTTACATCAAAACCAATCATTTTGATTATATTTTGTCTTTGCCAAAAAGATTATGTACTTTCAAACGAGAAGGAAAAGAAAAAAAAAAGCAAAAGAAACGAAATTCAGCCAATCAAATTCCATCATCAATTAATCATCCAACAGAGCTGTCCGTCAAAGATAAAGCATGCAAAACATTTTGTCACTTAAATAATTCAATTTCAGTTAACAAGTTCTCAGTGGTTACGGAGTCTTCTGTTTCCTTCACCAAGAGAAAGTTTTAAGGTCAAAAGGCAGTAGTAGTAATAGTAGTTTACTGCACAAAAATAAGTACCTGTACTGCTTTGATTGAGGAGCATCTCGGTGTAAAAGAGTTTTCCCCACATCTAGCATATGATTTACTAGATACAACAGGCAGACAAACAGAGAGTCTTTAGAAAGAACTAACCAAAATAAGCCGTCTACAAGTTCTGCTTTAAACCATGTGAACGACAAGGTTTGCACTCTACTTACCCAAAGAGTAATCTTCATCTCTCCTTTGAAGATCCTTGGTCGTTGGAATGTGCTCCACAGGAATGACCAAATAATGCCTACCACAATTTTTGTCCAAACCAAATACAATTTACCGAAAAGTCTTATAACAATGAATTTCTCAGGTGCCAAGATAAAATCGGCAGTAGGCATCGACATAAGGCATTCGCTAACAGAACTGAAAACAAGAGGTTTCAAGATTCAATAGGATATAAATTACACGCAGATATCCAAGCCAAATGGGTATCCAAAAATACACTTGGCTCTTCACCAAATTAGACCCTCGATAAAACTCAATCGTCGCGTTGAACCTAGAACAAACGAACAAATAGAAGAAGGGAAAAAACGTAGATGAGGAGACAAACCTGAAAGCTGCAGGTCTAATGTCTTGAAATGCAACCACTTTGTCATCCTACAGAACCCAAAAAACAACTTTATTATATTTAGCAAAAATGATCTATTTTGTTGCAGAAAAGGAGAGAGAGAGAGAGAGAGAGAGAGAGAGAGAGAACCCACATGGTGAAGTTGAGTAGTGGAAGTGGAGTTTTGGGCAATCTGGCAGAAGACGCATCGTGAACTCGCTCCCGACATTCTGTAGCCTTCTACAGTTACAATTGCAAGTCACTGTCTAGTTTCACTCCCAAATTACTAATTAAGTATATATAATAAGGACGAGTTGGGATGGACGACCACGCAATCCATCTCGCTCGTTTATTTAATCTAACGGTTTATATCTGTTCATTGAATGTTGTGTCTTCTAATTCATCCCGCTCATTCATTTAATCTGACAGCTTATATTTGTCCATTGACTGTTGTGTCTTTATTATTACTATCTGTTTATTGAATATTGTGTCTTTCGATCCATCCCGCTCGTCTGTTTAATCTCACGGCTTATATCTGTTCATTGAATGTTGTGTCTTTATTATTGCTCTCCCTCTTCCATTCATTCATTCCCTTTACCTAGAGTTCCGCAAAGCTTTCTCTCTCTTCCTTTAGCTCTCCGCC
>JAOTBA010000205.1:28666073-28684274 GCA_025629845.1 Erythroxylum squamatum
AATATATCAACCACCCTAAATCAAGACCTCCACTTGAACATTTATCCACAAAATGGCAGCAACATACACTTCATCATTCATCATTTTCTACACTCACCTACAACATCAATTAACTTCCAAAACATCTAAATCATCTCTAAATTACACTTATCACATTCTATATCCTTCATCATTCACATAAGCAAGAAATTCACACATCCATATACCCAAAACACAATTTCCATGCAATTAATTTCCAATAACATCAAAAATGATTTATTTAACTACAAACCGATGATATTAGACACAATTCTTACCTAATTAAGCTTCCAATTCTTCAAATCTTCAAAACTACCACAAACTGTCTACCTCCCACAACATACACGACATCAACATCTTGAGGGTGCAAAGCTTAGGTTTGGATTTTTAGTGAACAAAAGAGGAGAAAGCAAGGTGGAAGAGTGGGACAAAAATCAACATGGTGAGGGTGAGAGTGAGTTTCGTGAGGGATGAAGAGAAAGATGAAAAAAAAGTGAAGAAATTGAAGAAGAGAAGCATGTATCGTAAATGGCAATTGAAAGACCATGAAATGGTCTTTAATTTGGGAGAAAAACTTTATGAGTGGATGCCACTTGTCATTTTTTTGTGTCTCCAATTGATCTTTTAAAAAGCTAGTCCATTTATCTCTAATTTTCAACCCAATTTTCTCCCAAATTTCAATGACACTTGTCATTGAATCTAAATGTCACATATTAAAATCTCTACTTCCATTCGACTCTTATTTCTACTACTATTCACCAATTATTCTACCACTTGGCATTTTTTCTAGTCCAAAAATTATCCCCAAAATTTCAGAAATTTTTTATTAAAATTCTCCAAAAATTCAAAAACCACAATGACCCTCTCCAACTTAATTTTTCATGCACACAAATCACATTGTTTTAATAACAATCACATTTATTAACAATTATACCGGGAAATGTCATGAATGCATGTACAGTCATTTTCATGTGCAAAATTTACTATTCATGTGCATGTGCACCTTATGTAATGCATGAGCATGAGATGTGTTGTCCCAATTTCTCTGATTGATCTTACATGTACCAAATTTTTAGGGTTCTAACCCTTTGGATGGAAACGGGATGCTACAGTGGCCTTCATAAATCTCTCCTTTAAAAGAATTTCATCCTTGAAATTAAATTACATACTTGACGATCCAAACAAATAAGGATAATGATGTGGTACTTCATCCTCTACCTCCCAAGTCTCCTCTTTTAGAGAATGATGATGACTTCATAAAACTCACGCTATTAGAATCCCCCGTCTCCTTAATTTCCTAATTTGTCTGTCTAATATCTTCACTGGCTCCTTTTTATAAGTCATGTCTTTTATAACTTTGATTGCAGGTCTTGATATAACACGAATCAGATCTAATCAGGTACCGTCTGAACATCGACACATAGAACACATCATGAATTTATGATAACTCTAGGGGTAAAGTTAATGTGTAAGCTAATGTCCCCACACAATGTGTAATTTCATATGGCTCGATGTATCTCAGACTCAACTTCCCTCTCCTACTAAACCTCAGAATTCCCCTCCATGGAGATACCTGAAGAAATACTTTATCTCCAACACTATACTCCATCTCGTGATGATTTTGATTGATATATTTCTTTTGCCGATCCTGAGCTACCTTCAAACATTGCCTTACCACCCCTATTTTCTCAATTTTCTCCTGAACCAACTCCAATCCTTCTAATAATGTAGCACCATCTATATCCCAACATATTGGATCTTTACATCACTTGTCATATAATACCTCAAATGGTGCCATACTAATGCTAGAGTGATAACTATTATTATTTGCAAACTCCATCAAAGGTAGATATATATCCCAATCACCCTCAAAGTTTAACACATAAGCTCTCATCACATCCTCCAATGTCTGAATCATACGCTTTGACTAACTATCTGACAAAGGGTTAAATGCAGTACTCAAATTTAACCTAGTCCCTAAAGTTGTTTGTAAACTCATATAGAAGTGGGAAGTCACCTTGGATCTCGATATGATACAATAGATACTGGAACCGTATGTAACCTCATAATCTCATAACTTAGTAAGCTTGTCTAAGGAGTCTTTCTATTGTACAGGCAAGAAATGAGCTATTTTAGTCAACCTATCCATAACCACCCAAACTAAATGATGTCTATGTTTGGTCCTCGGTAACACTATTACAAAATCCATAATAATTTTCTCCTAATTCCTTGATGAAAAGACTAAGGATCTTAATTTCCTTGCTGGCGCTTGTTGCTCTTTCTTGACCTACTAATAGGACCAACACCTCGACACAAGCTTTGCTACATCTTTCTTCATTATTGGCCACTAGTAATAAGGTCTCAGGTTTTGATACATTTTTGTATTACCAGGATGCATAGCATATGGTGCACTATGAGCTTCCTTTAAAATCTCCTATCATAGTCCATATGCAACTGACACATAAACTTGCCTCCCAATCACCAACACTCCATTTGCTCTTACTGAAAAGCTAGTCCCCTTACTTTATTGTATCTCTGATCCAATCTCCTAAATCTTGTTGAATTGGTAATGTATCCAATGAACCACTCTCATATCAATCTCCAATCTCATGTCCAGTGCTTTTAACTCCACTAATGGTGTCATATTGTGTCCAATTAAACTAGCCATTACGCCTTCGCTTTCCCTACTCAAATCATTTGCCACTACGTTAGACTTCCCTGGATGGTAGTCAATAGTACAATTATAATCCTTCAGTAACTCGATCCATCTTCTTTGCCTTAAGTTTAACTCCCTCTGAGTTAAGATATACCTAAGGATTTTATGATTTGTAAGGAATCAGAATGTCTCTTTATACAATATTGCCTCCAAATCCTAAGAGCAAGTACAATCACCGCTAACTCTAGATCATGGGTAGGATAATTCAACTCTAATGGTCTGATAGTAATAGGTTGCATCATGTTTTGTGGGTCATTGAGGATGTGTTTAGTGGTTAATTTAATCATTAGTGCGTACTTAGGTTAGAATTATGTTAGTTAGATATTTGTATCTTGAGTGTTTTGTGGGTTAGAACACACTTTTGAGCTTCAAATTTATGTTTTTGAGGTGCCGTGACATGTTTGCTAGTGTTTTAGGGCAAATATAAAAGAATGGAGGAGATTCAGAGAAGACCCAGAGCTGAACCCAGGCCCACAATAAGCCACGATCGTGACAGAAGCAGATGCAAGGATCCACGATGGTGGCATGTTCTGCCAAGATCGTGACAGAAGGGGAAACAAAGTTTCATAATCGTGGCTTGCGCGACAAACAGTGTGCCCCAACTTTCCAAAATTTATTTTTCAGGGACATTTCAGACCTTTAGAGCATGGCAAAAGTCCTAGACTTGCCCTAATTAGAAAATGCTATAATGTGGAAAGTAAAAGATAAAATAAGCGGGGAAAAAGAGGAAGAGAGGAAAAAGAAACGAGTCTTTGCGACTGCTGCTTTCCTGAGGTGTCCCGACCATGTGTATTTCTTTCTTGTTTATTTTCATTTTCTTGAATGTTCAGATGAATGCAACTATGTTTATGGATTTAGGTTTGATTAAGATGTTATAAATTTCTTTCGAGATTTTACCTTGAGTTAACGTTAATCTAGTTGTTGTTTTTGTGTTATTTTGATTGGGTGTTGTGATTAATTACTGTATCTTCATGCTTCAGTAACAAACCGAGAGGCTGAGTCAAATGCAAAATGATTGTGTTGGGTTAATAAGAGTTAGGCAATCCAATAGACAACAAAATCAATCTAGTCAGTTATTATATGGAGAGAGATCTCATGTGAGACCCAATTGTTTATTAGAGAGCTTAAATCCTAATTAGGTTTAGGAATATTGGTAAATGAGAGATTACCTGTTTGGTATTTAAACTAATTAGGGATTATTAATTAGGGCGTGTGATTATAACTCAAGAGAGAGTAATCTCCCCTTCGATAGTCTAGAACTGACACCCCATTAACACATAAATGGCTAGGTTAGCATTAATGATAGGAATAATCCCCTTTCTTATAATTTGGTAACTTTTCTTGGTTAATTTCCATTGTGAATTTTGTGTTGCTCGATTCCAATTTCTCTTTATGTTAAACGTGCAAATTAATTTCTTGATAATCACTTTCTTGTATTTACTTTTCTGTGCAATTTTATTTTCATTTTATTAATTTTCTTAGCCTTAGATAACGTAAGATTAGATTAGTTCACACATTCTCGTGGGATCGACCCTTCACATACTACATTTCACAACCTGTGCACTTGTGGTATTTGAGGGCTATAAATAGTAAAGCTTGCCTACATCAACAAGCTTTTGGCGCCGCTATCTGGAGGTGTAGGATTAGTTTATTTCTTGTAGTTTAAGGCTTTTTACGCACTCTTGTGTCCGTGCACTTGCTTGAACACAAGAGCTACTAGAAGTACAAGTCGGATCGCTGAAGACTTAACACTTAAAATCTCCAGTTTGGAACGAGCGATTTGAAAAGCCAAACGCTAGGAAGAAGAAGTTGAGGAACCAATGGCAGAAGAATTTCCTCAGGACTTGCATTAAGAAGCTCAACTAAAGACCCTCATGGATTTCACGAGGCCGAACATTAATGTGGCCAATCAAGGCATGGTAAGAGCACTTATTCAAACTGCTTCTTTTGAGATCAAAATAGCCCTTTTAAACATGTTACAAATGAATGTGCAATTATATACATTGACAAAAAGGACCCAAATGCACATATCATAAAGTTCCTTGAAATTTGTGATACCTTATGATATCATCAAATGTCAGAAGATGTAGTTAGGATAAGGCTTTTCCTGTTCACATTAAGGGATAGGAAAAAGGCTTGATATCACTCCCTTAGCACCTTCAATATCACTACATGGGAGCAATTGGCACATGCCTACTTAGGCAAATATTTTCCCCTTACCAAGGCAACAAAAATCTTTAAGGAGATTACAAACTTCCAACAGAGTTTTGGGGAATCGATCTATGAAGCATGGGAGAGATACAAGTATTTGCAAAGAAGTATGATAGGTGCTTAATTGATTATGAAATTATCCCATAACACTTAGCGATTATTAAAATGAAAATGCTTTAGATACTTACTTTAATTTATATATGATTTTAGGTGCAATTTGGATGCCAAGAAGTTAAAGTGAGCCGAAAGCACGACATATGGGCCATTTTTCGAAGATTAATGTTTACTTGCCTTCATGGAGCAAGAAAAAAAAAGACAAGAAAAATGGAACACAAAGAAGAAGAGACAAAAAATGACACAGCAGTAGGTGGAGTAAAGCGACACAGCAGCAGACTAGGAAGCCAAGGCAGAAATGGTAGCGCAGCAAATTGTCTGCATTCAATGCAAATATTTGCATTCAACGCAGGTGTTGTGCATTTAACATGTGCGTTTTACTTAAAAACGTATAGTAATAGCGTAGGTCATTAAAAAGAAGAGTGAATAGGAGCGTGACTTCAAAACTTAACTATTCACATCAGTGAATAGTGAGAATTGCGTGAGAGAGTGGCGTGAAACAGAAGAGAGCCAAAGGGGGTTTTCAGCTAGGGACATTAAATGGGGGCTGAATCATTTTTCGGGCGAGATCTATGGAGAGCTAGACGTCTTGATACCGATTTGGAGGCAACATCGACATCGACGATCCAAGTTAAATATTTTTTTTTTATTTCGTTGTTTTTTTCTCTTATTAGAAATTGATTATGTTATCCTATGTTAATTGATTTGTATATTATGTATGGATACTCGGATTTTCATTATTGTTTGTTTATTTGTGTATGAGCCCATTAGGTATTATAAAAAGATTATTTTAATACATTCATTGAATAGTTTAATTGCAAAACCATTGCTAGAATTTCAATATAATCCGTAATTATTATGTTAAAATTCATGTGTAGCGACTAATGATTCGTAATCATTAGGGATAACATGACTTAAGTTAAATGACGCATTGTATGTGGTTATTGCCTTGATTAATCAGTTTTCATAATTTGTGATGCTACTGTCTAATTAAATCTAGTGATTGTATCCTAGTTTGTTCGGTGGTTAGGTTTAATTAATAATCGTATCTTGATTAAACAAAACCTAAGGGAAAACTCGGGTTAATAATTAACCCACGATTAATAGTTTCTAGGAGAGGTTTAAGAACAACAAATCAAAGAAATATACTTAATTAGGGTGTAGGCCGAGATTAAACCAAAGAACCGCTACCGAATTCTCCACTTTTATCATTTTTTTGCATGCTTTCTTTAATTTGTTTTTATTAGTCTAGTTTCATTTTATTTTCTTGTTTAAAAAATCGAAAACCCCCCGTTAAACCTAAACACCAGTTACTCTCATTTCATAAACTTTGCACATACTCTTTATGGGATCAACTTAGACTCACCATTGTTATAGTAGTAGTCTGGTTATTTTATTTTGAATAACGTTACGACACACGGCTAATTTTGGCGCCGTTACTGGGGAGTGCGATTTTTTAGTTTTTTATTATGATTTAATTCGTGATCTTTTCATTTTGTGTGTGTTTATGATTAAGAAAAAATTGATATAGACGGAAGTAATTTCTTTTATAACTCATATTCTCAATCCTATAGCAATGTTTGGATTGATCAACCTAACTTTTGTTATGGATGGGATAATCATCAGAATTACTTCCATAATAGTTTGCAAGACGCGCACCAATTCTCATACATACCAGAAGTTTCCTATCATAACTCCGGTCCATCTCTAGAATAGTTGATTAATATTGTGAACGCTAACACTTTGCAATTACAGTAGAATACTCTACAATTCTAGAAGGATGGAGGACAATTTCCAAAAAATACATGGTCTAGTGCCCAAAGTTCGAAGAGCCAACACAACTCAGGTATCTCTAAAAGAATTTCTTAATATTATGGTCGCTAACAATCTTCAAATTCAATAGGATATACATCATTTTCAACAGAAAATGCAACAGCTGTTTCAGCAAGGTGTACAACAAATCTGACAGGATGCTCTGCAATTCCAGTTAGATGCATTGCCTTGATAGGGAGATATCAATCATCTGGAAGCACAAAGCAAAGAGGAGTAGCCGTATCAAGCCGAGGTGTACCCAATGGAAGTTTGTGCAGAAACTTTACAAAGTGATGAGGAACTTGAGAAATTTGAGGTCAATCCTCAACGAATTGCTTGTGTCGAAGAAGTTGAGAAGGAGCTCGAAGCCGAAGGGGTCACATCTTTTAGCTCAAAGATAAGTACTGAGTCCATGATTATTTTTGAGACTAACTCTTTACCTTTATATAATAGATTGGAGGAATTAAATGATGAAGAAAAAGTGAAGAGATGTTCGAAATATTTTTGGAGTGTATGGACCCAGTTGGGATTGAGAATTTGAGGATAGGGAAGACGCTGAATGAGGATGATGAGCAACTAAGGCCCTATCCAGAACTACCTCGTGTGGAATTGGCGCTAATTGTAATACCTGAAGATCACAATTTCGTCACGTGAGGAGAAGAAGGAGTCGAGCCAACGACCCTAAACAAAGGCACTTCTTAGGAGGCGACCCAAAGTAAGTAAATTTCTTTTATTTTACTTTTTTGTACCAGTTATATTATGCATGTGTGTTCTTTGTTGGTTTATTTTTGCTTGTTTTAAGTTTTCAATCAAAATGAGAAAAAGAATAAAACAAACAAAACAAACATTTTCTCGTTTTCTGTTGCTTCTAGGATTATATAGTCATAATTAGAGTGTGAATTGAATAGAGAATTTCATAGCAACTTTGGCATGTACTTTTGCTCTTGTGATTGGTTGATGTGCATTATCTTTAGAATAATAGTGACTAGTGGTAGACAAAGCTTGTGAGATTTTGAGCCTTATTAGACTGATGCCTTCATTTCAATCTCATTGTCTTTTGATAGTGTGTGACCTTCATGACATGTAAATCCTGATTTTTCTTTTAATTTCTATTCGAGACCACATTTTTATCACATGCATTAACATGGAAATGATTAAGCATTCTTTGTTTTTCCGAATTACATTAGCCAACTAGCCTACCCTATTGACATGGTTTTTTCTTGTTAATCTCGTTTGAGCTTTATACCTTTCTTCTTTTATAAACCACATTATATGCTTTTAAATTAACGAAATGTCCTACCCAAGCCATAAAGCTAGTGGAACATTTGTGATCGTTGAGTTTGTGGATGTACAAAATTCTAAGTGTGGGGTGTACATATGTGAGGGTTGGTTATAATGTTGAGATGTTATTTTATATCTTGTCATTGAAATTCCCATGTTAATGTAGTTTCTTTTAATGTAAAGAAAAGAAAGGAAAATAAAATTAAAACGAAAAAAAGAAAAAGAAAAAATGAGTCTGCATAAATGTATCTAGGAGGAAGTGTATATGAGTTTGCAAAGTTATTCATGATTAATACATTCTCCTAAAGTTATGATGAATGTGCTATTTGAGTATGTTGAATATGAGGCAGATGTTAGCTTGGAAGGTTCACTCTTGTGATTTCAATATATGATTTTAGGTACAATTTGGAAGCAAAGGAGTTAAAGTGAGTCGAACGCATGATATATGGGCCATTTTTCGAAGATTAATATTTACATACCTTTGTGGAGCAAGAAGAAAAAAAAGACAAGAAAAATGGAACATAAAGAAGAAGAGACCAAAATCAACACAACAGCAGGTGGAGTAAATGACACAATAGGAGACTAGGATGCCAAGCAGAAATGGCAACACAGCAGACTGGAACGTCTGAGTTCAACGCAGGTGTTGTAACAGCGCAGGTCATTAAAAGGAAGAGTGAACAAGAACGTGACCAAAAAATTTAATTCGTCGCATCGGTGAATAGTGAGAGCTGCGTGAGAGAGTGGCGTGAAACAAAAGAGAGGGAGGCGCAATAAAGAGAGTCCAACTAGGGACATTGAATAGGGCTGAAGCATTTTTTTGGGAGAGATCCATGAAGGGCTAGACGTCCCGACACCGGTTTAGAGGCAACGTTGACGACCTAAGTTAAATATTTTTTTTATTATTTTGTTGTTTCTTTCTCTCATTACAAATTGATTGTGTTATCCTATGTTAATTGATTGTGTATGGATAATTTGATTTCCCTTATTGTTCGGTTATTTGTGTATGAACCCATTGGGTATTGTGAAAAGATGATTTTAATGCGTTTATTAAATCGTTTAGCTGCAAACCTATTGCTAGAATTTCAATATAATATGTAATTGTTATGTTTAAATTCATGTGTAGAAACTAATGATTCGTAATCATTAGGGATAACATGACCTAGATTAAATGACGCATCGTATGTGGTTTTTACCTTGATTAATCGATTAATGTGTGTTTATGTTAGAATTGTGTTAGTTAGATATTTGTGTCTTGAGTGTTTTGTAGGTTAGAGCACACTTTTAAGCTTCAATTTTATGTTTTTAAGTTGTCGTGACGTGTTTAGTAGTGTTTCAGGGCAAATATAGAAGAATGGAGGAGATGCAAGGAGCCACGATCATGACAAAAGCAGACGCAAGGAGCCACAATCGTGGCTTGTGCGACAGACAACATACCCCTAATTTTGAACATCATTTTTAAGGACATTTCAGACTTTTAGAGCATGGGAAAAATAGAAAAAGGCAGCCTCCAATCTGCCATTCTTGGGAAACACTCTAAGAGGAGAGAACAATAAGAGAGAGAAAGAGGAAGAGAGGAGAAAGAAGTGGTCTTCACGGATGCTATTCGTGAGGTATGCCGATCCCCATTCCATGTCTATTTCTTTCATCTTTGTTTTCATTTTCTTGAATGTTAAGATGAATAAAAATATTTTTTCTTTCAGGATTTTACCTTTAGTTATTGTTAACGTTGTTATTGTGTTATTTTGATTGGGTATTGTGATTGATTGTCGTATCTTTATGCTTTGGTAACAAACTAAGAGGGTGAGTTGAATGCAAAATGATTGGGTCAAGTTAATGAGAGTTAGGTGGTCCAATAGACCACACAATCAATCTAATTGGTTATTATATGGAGAGAGATCTTGTGTGAGACCCGATTGTTTATTAGAGAGCTTAAAACCTAATTAGGTTTATGACTGTGTGTAATTGAGAGATTACTTGTTCAATACTTAAACCAATTAGGAATTATTAATTAGGGCACATGATTATAAATCAAGAGAGAGTGATCTCCTCTTCGATAGTCTAAAACTGACACCTCATTAACACATAAATAGCTAGGTTAGCATTAATGATAGGAATAATCCCCTCTCTCATAATTTGGTAACTTTTCTTAGTTAATTTCCATGGTGACTTTTGAGTCGCTTGATTTCAATTTCTTTTTATCTTAAACTTGCAAATTAATTTGTTGATAATCACTTTTTTGTACTTACCTTTTTGTACAATTTTATTTTCATTTTATTATTTTTCTTAGCCTTAGATAATGTAGGATTAAATTAGTTCACACCTCCTCGTGGGATCGATCCTTCACATACTACAGTTCGTATGCATTTGTGATATTTGAGGGCTATAAATAGTAAAGCTTGCCTACATCAACATGGTCCCAAGCGAAGAGAGGTATAAGCTATCTCTTTTCCATGCTGCATCAATACACAACCCAAACCTACCCTCGAAGCATCAGTATATACCTCAAAACCTCCACCACTCGACGGTAGCACCAAAATTAGGACAGAAGCCAATCTCCTCTTAAGCTCCTTAAAACTCTCTAGGCACTAATTGATCCAATCAAATTGGAATCCTTTCTTCAGTAGCTTGGTCAACATACTAGTTATTATCGAAAATCCTTCTACAATTCTCCCATAAAACTAGTAAGTCCCAGAAAAATCCTTACCTTTGACATATTTCTAGGTGGCTCCCACTCTATATTTTCCTTTACCTTAGCAAGATCAGGCATCACGCCCTCTCAGGACACCACATGTTCAAGGAAAACTACCGTTGTATACAAAACTCAAACTTACTCATCTTCCTATACAACTATCTCCCTTTCAGAATCTGCAACATAATCCTTAAATATTGCTCACGCTCCTCTTTCCTTGAATATGCCAATATATCATCAATGAAAAATATCACAAAATGATCAAGATAATCCTAAAAATTCTTGTTCATTCATGCCATAAATGCGGCTAGTGCATTAGTTAACCCAAAAGGTATCAGTAGAAACTCATATTTCTAGCTTCTCTTCTTCATTCCACTTACGTAAATTTTTATCAATCATTATCCAAATTCCATTTAATTCAGTTGTAGACGATTCTAAATTCTCAATCCACCATCTAAAATTATTTCATCACTGTAACCACAGTTTTTCCACATATCCCAATTCAATTTTACCCGGAATGTCAATGAGTGCATGTACACAAAAATTCAAATTCACATGCATATATGTTGACATTATGCTGAGCCTGAAATACAAATTTTTCTAACTCTCACATTGCTATTTTCTCCATTATTGAAATCTAAGTTCTAACCCTTAATATGGGGACGAGATGTTACATAATCCATTTGATTAACCTCATCTTTACTTCTTTCTTAGTGAGCAAGTACTTCAAAGCTACACAATTAGAGTAAATACCAAAGTTAACACCAAACAAATATGATCAATTTTTTTCCAAAGCAAACACAATAGATAAAAGTTCTTTTTTCAGTTGTAGAATAACCTAACTGGGCTAGACTCAAAGTCTTTGAAGTATAGTAGATGGCGTGAGTGGCTTTGCCCACTCTTTGTCCAAGAATTGCCCACACTACGTAATCACTCGCATCATACATGATCTCAAAGGGGAGGTTCCAGTTTTGAGACTAAATTATTGGTGGGGATGTTACTAGCTCCTTAAGTCTATTAAAAGACTCCTTACACTTATAGTTGAAATCAAAAAAGACATCTTGTTGTAATAGCTTACACAAGGGTGAGTCTATCTTCGAGAAATCTTTGATGAACCTGTAGTAAAAACCTATATGGCTAAGAAAGAATAAACTTCCCGCACGTTTAAGGGGTAAGGTAATGTAAAAATGAGGTAAATTTTAAACTTATCTACCTCTATAACTTAGAAGATATAACATGCCCTAGAATTATACCTTGATCTACCATATAATGAAAATTTTCCCAATTAAGCACAAGGTTAGTTTCAACATGTCTTTCCAAGATAAGTGTAAGGTTCTCTAAGAAATTATTAGAAGAAGAACCATAAACACTAAATTTATCGATGAATACCTCTATGATCTTCTCAACATACACAGAGAAAATGCTCATCATACATTTTTGGAAAGTTTCAGGTGCTTTGTACAAACCAAATAGAATCTTTTAGTAAATAAATGTACCTAATGGGCATCTAAAGTTTGTCTTTTCTTGGTCCTATGGCACAGTAAGGATCTAAAGATAACTTGAAAATCCATTTAGAAAATAGTAATATTCATAACTTGAAAATCCATCAATAAAATAGTAATATTCATATCTAACCAATCTTTCAAACATTTGATCAATAAATGGAAGGAAATGGCCTTTAAGAGTTACAACATCCAATTTTCTATAATTAATGCATACTCATCACTAGTTTGCACATGGGTGGGGACCAACTCACTTTCTTGATTAGCCACTACCATGATTCAGATTTCTTTGGAACTTACACTAGACTTATTGTCAGAGATAAGGTAAACAACCCCAACATTGAGAAGCTTCAACACTTCCCTCTTCACTACTTCCATTATTGGATGATTCAACCTACAATATGCTTGCCTGGTGGACTTGGCATCCTCTTCCAATAAAATGCGATGCATGTATATATAATGGCTTATTCCTTGAATATCTACAATTGTCCATCCAATAGTCCTCTTATGCTCTCTTAACATACGAACCAATTTGTCTCTTTTATTAGAAATCAACATTGCCGAAATAATGACTGAAAGGGTCTACTTATCTCCTAAATATGCATACTTCAAGTAGGCAAGCTGTGGTTTTAGTTCCACATCAGGTACCTGCACATCAAAAGCTAATAACCTGAGGTAAGATTCAGGTAACTGTATGAAACCCAGTTCATACCTTATGGGAGAGTTTTGCAAGGATTGTATGGTAGTTGCCATCTCAGTCAGCTACTCTTCCAACTCAACATCATTTGTGCCTTCTAACTCTAAATGCCTGGTCAAAATTGCTTCTAATTGATCTTCGCAAATTAAGTTATACATTTCCTATATTAAGGGATCAATCGCATCAACAAAGAAAACATAATAAGTATCTTGAGGATGTTTCATTTAATAAAAAATATTAAAATGAATTAATTCCCCCATCAAATTCCATTGTGAGGGTGCCCTTATGAACATCTATCTCAGTTTAGGTCATGTTAAGAAACGGTCTCCCTAGTAAGATAGGTATAGGATTGTATGAGGTTTCATCGTTCATATCCACAATGTAAAAATATGCAAGAAAAAAACTTATTCACTTGCACCAATGTAAACTCAACTACTCCATCAAGATAAACATTGGTACAGTCAGCTAATTATATGATAACACTTGTCTCTTTTAAAGGGACTAAATTTAAAGAAGCATAAATAGAATGATGCATAACATTCATTGATGCTCATAAATCTAGCATAGCTCTCTTAATCACAATGCTACCAATCTTACAGGGAATGGTGAAATGGTGAACATACATAGATCCTAGTATTTTGGAGGTATTTTCTTCTTAAAGACCACAAAAACATTCTCACCCATCATTACCTTCATCACCTCTTAGCTTTCTCTTATAGGTACACAATTCCTTAAGGAATTTTGCATACTTGGGCACTTGCTTGATTAAGTCTAGCAAAGGTATATTTATTTCTATCCTTAGAAAGGTCTCCAATATCTCCTTATCTTTTTCCTCCTTCTTCAGTTTTTCTAACCTACTAGGAACAGGTAGAGGGTTAGTCTTAACAATATTAGGAAATTCAAGATTTCCCTTTAAGTTAGAAGAGGGATTTCCTTATTCTCTTGCTCCTTCTCTATCTTATATTCCTTGGCCATCCTTGGTGGGTCCTCTTAGGAGCCTCAAGCTCCTTTCCACTCCTTAAGGTCACAATGCTAAGGTTCTTTGGATTCACCTTAGATTGTGATGGCAACTTCTCTTTGATTTGTGATTCTAGACAGTTGATAGCCATCGCCATCTTATCCATTTAGCTCTCCAAGTTCTAGATGTTGGACCTTGTATCTTGCAATTGAGATCTTGTCTCTTCCTAAAATTCTTTCACATTTTGCTAAATTGAACAATATTAGTGGAAAGAGTCTTAACTATATCTTCTAAAGATGTACCTGAGTTGAAAGAAGATGCTTGTAGCCTTGGTTATAATTGTTGCACTTCTTGTGGCCTATTTGGGAAGTAATTTTTCTTCCTATTCCCTCTATAACTCAGGTTTGGGTCTCCATCCTTAGTTATAAGTCTATGAATATAGGTTATATTGGTTGGAAAAGTTCCCCCTGCAGAATTGATATACTCTATGCTTCCCTTTTACAAAACTAGACACCAACATATCAGATGGTTCATATTTGTGCATGTACCTCATGCTTTTACCTATGCCAGTCTGACAACAATTTGTCTAAAAAAAGATGTAAGTTCATCTAAATGATGTTCAATGGATAAATTATTTACCTCATTTACATGAAAAAAATCGCTACGGGTGAAAATTTGTTGATTGTTCGCAGCTATGTGTTTAATTAAAATTTTTATCTTCATAAAATTCTTTTCATATAGTACCTCACCACTCAATGCATCTACCAAGCTGCTTTCTATAGGAAACAATTCGTCATAGAAGTATTGAATAAGTAGTTAGTCTATGATGTTGTAATGAAAAAAGCAGGCACGTAACTTCTTAAAGTGCTTCCAATACTCGTAAAGGGATTCTTCGTTGCTTTGCCTTATCTTACATATACAAATATCTTGCATATCTCTTTATATATGCTGACTGTCTTTGATGCTGGAAAGTATTTCTCTAAAAATAGCCTCTTCATTTCAATTCATGTGTTAATGATCCTAGCAGGCAAATCAAATAGCTAGTCCTTTGTTGCATCATTCAATAAGAATGGGAATGCCCTTAACATTATCTGCTCATCTGTCACCCTTGGAGGTTTTATACTTAAACAGACCACATCAAGCTCCTTGAGATGCTTGTGTGCATCTTCACTTACTAGTACATGGAAGTTAGGCAAAATATAGATTAAGACAGACTTAAGTTCAAAATTGACATGTTCAGCAAAGTTAGGAAAAGTGATTAATAATGATATTTTAGTTAAGTCTGGTTCAACCAACTCTCTTAAAGTTATCGGATTGGCCATTAATTCTTCAAATCCATGTTCTTTTTATGTTTCTAGAGTTGTTCTGGTTATCCTTCTCAAACTTCACAGTCTCCTTTTAATCTTCGGATCAAATTGTACATTTTTTTAATGTGTAAATCTTATTACTACCATACACAAGCACCACCAAACATGAAAAGGTCAAGGAATAACTATAAAAACTGATTGTCAACAAATATATATACAAAACATCAATTAAAATTAAAAGCAGAAATTAAATCATTACACTCTCCGACAATAGCGCCAAATTTCTTGATGCGTGTCGAACACACTAAAAAGTAAAACCTAACTTTATAAACTAAATTTGATGTAGTGATGAGTAGGGATGGTATCTATAGAGAGTGTATGTGTAGCTTTTGTAATGAAGGAATTAGTGTTTAGGAAATGAGGGGGTTTAATTAGATTCAATTAATAAAATAAAGTAAAATGAGACTAATGAAATCAAATTAAATCAAATGGTGGAAAAATTGTAAGATTGATGAATTAGTTTAGAGTCTGATTCTTAGTTCAATCTCAGATTCACATGAATGAGCATACTTAATCTTCATGTTGTTCTCATGCCTCACTTAGAAACTATTAACCGTAAGTTAAAAACAAGCTTTGTTAACCCAGTTTTTCCTTAGGTCGTATCTAATCAAAATAAGATCTTTAATTAGATCTAACCATCAAACAACCTAGAATAAGCTTTCTAAATTTAACATGAAAACTACATTATGAACAAGGAAAAAATGTTAATTTAGGCAACAACCACAAAAGCTCGGATCATTTAACCTATATTTTGTTATCATAAATGATTCACAACTATTAGTTTACCGTAAATGAATTAAAGATAAAACTATTACGTATTGTATTTTAAAGTCTGACAATGGGTCCAAACATAAATGATCTATTAAAAGAGTTTAAATCATTCTTACATGAATAACCAAAACATTAAGCAAAGAATAACACAACAATTTGTAGAGATAAAGAATCAATTATTCATGATGAAGAGATGCCCAAATGTGTTCTTTGGTTTCAATTTCCCCTTCGATCTGGAAGGAAGAATGCTAACTCTCCAAAGATCTCAAAGAGTTAGGTATTCTACCACTTTTGTGCTTCTAAAACACTTCATACCTTGTTTGGCCATCTGAATGTCCATATATAACAAAAATTAAGGTTCTGGGAGATAGTTAGTTACACTACCGTGTAGATCCCAATTCGCATTTCTACACGACCAAGTAAGCATATATATGACCGTGTAAGTTACAAGAAGAGTTTAAATGATCCTAGAGTTACACGATTCCATACATAGTCATATAGGTTGTAGAAACTTCATTTCTTAAATTTTGTTGTCCCATCTTCACCCTAATTCATCTCCTTCTTATTCCATAAAGGAAAATAAGGTTGAACAGTAAGAGGATGGCTCCAAGGATATGCTTTTAGCTCATTTTAGTTGTTGTGCTTCCAACTTATACCTAAAACCACATATGAACCACAATAAGTATCTTAAGCACTTCATAACCAAATATGAACCACAATAGTAAATTGGAATTAATTGATACCATTAGAGAATTGAGGTATTTAAATGTATATTTGGACTAGGAAAATTATCAAGTGACAAGTCACTCTCTGCGGGATCAACCTAAACTCACCACTGCTATTATAGTAAGTCTAGTTTATTTTGAGTAGTGTTACGATGTGCTACATCATTGTGTTTATTTGTGTTTTTGTTTTTGTTTTTTTCTTGAGGACAAGCAAAAGTTTAAGTGTGGGATGTTGATAGGTATAATTCATGTTGTGATTTCCTAAGCTTTTCAGTGTGCTTTGAAGTTTTTATTACAGAATTATCGTATATATATAGACTTAGAATTGTGTTATTGCGAGTGATTATTTATATTCTAAGTATTTGTGTAGTTTAGAGCATGAATTCAATCTTAATTTTTATGTTTCATGAGGTTTTTGATATGCTTGTGAGTGCTGGAAATCAGGTAACTAGAGATCAAGGAAGATGGAAGCTGTATGAAGGGTGTCATGATTATGCATTAGGAGCACGATCGTGACAAGCGTGTATGAGGTACGATCGGGATAGAGGAAAACACCAGCAACACGATCTTGAATCTTATGTCACAATCTTGACTCTTATGTCACAATCATGCCATAGAGTTTCCAAGCACAAATGTTTTCATCTATTTTAGGATTCAGGCTATTTTTAGAATCAAACAAAGTGGGAAAACCCTAGACACGACCCCAAAACCCTAAAGTGTTACATAGGAAAGTAAAATACAATAAAAAAATGCAGAAGCAAATATCAAAAAGTGGATCAAAACTGGTGAGATTAAGAAGGGCATCTGAAAATTCTAGCTTTCCATATCAAGGAACAAATAGAGTTTTTATTCTTTTCCCCTTATTTATTTCATTATTATTGATGTGTAATTGTAATCCTATGATGTCCAACATGTTTATAGAGTTCTAAACTCATATTAGAAATTATTCTATATTTATTTTGTGACTTTATTCATTATTGAATTCAATATATTTCTCGATGTTTAAGATAATTGTTCATATTGGACCCCGATCCTTGATTGAAATGTAAAATTATTAAATGACAATTAAAGGAGAATTTTGGGGTAAATTATTCATATACAAAGAGAGAAAATTTAAGAATGTAAAGTGTTATATGAGTTTAAGATAGGTGAAATGTGCTTTTGTTATTGATGTTTATGATTAATTATAGCCTAAAATGGTGTTTTGAGTTTAAATAGAATTGATAGTGAATGAATTGCTTTAAATGGAGTTGAAAAGCAAAAAAATGATTAGTGAAAGTGTTAAATTTTAGAGAATTGAAAATCTGAAATTTTGAGGATGAATAGTAGCAGAAAGTGGC
>JAOTBA010000205.1:28684374-28700178 GCA_025629845.1 Erythroxylum squamatum
ATTGAATGAGATTTGGTTTGTTTTAGGAAACCAAGAGAATCCTACCCAAGAACAAGGGGAAAGACAATTTTGACTTGAAGTTTTGCAAGCCAACTAGGTGGGTAATATATTTATGGTTTTTGTGTAAATGGGCAATATGCCTAAATGTGTACATATGTTTAAATTGCTAAGCTATGAATGGGAATTTGATATCATGAGATCATGTGAGGTTAGAAAAGAGATGGCAAGAAATTAAGTTATGATATAAAGTAACCAAGTGTTCTTTGAAGTGTGAGCTTATAAAAAGGGTAAAGATTGAAAGGAGCATTTAGATTGATCATGTACAAATGAAGTGTAAGTTTAAGTGAAAAGGGCTTATGCCCTATTTGATTATTGACTTCCGCATGTGTGTTTGTGTTTTCAAAAAAAATTATAACGATTTCGAGTGATTGAGTGCTCTAGTACGCCACCCTCGCGGGGCACGGACTTGGATATCACCGTCGATGTCGGGTTCGAGTCGCGCGGGAGTTGGGGTGCTACAAATAAGGTCTCAGGTTTTGATACATTTTTATAGTACTAGGATACATAGCATATGGTGCACTATAAGCTTTCTTCAAAATCTCCTCTCATAGTTCATCTACATCTGGCACACAAACTCTCCTCCCAATCACCAACGCTCCATCTGCACTTCCTGAAAATTTAGTCCCCCTACTTTGTTGCACTCTCTCTCTCATCCGCATCAAATAAGAATCCCGAGCTTATGCCTCTCTAATCTTATCTCCCAAATCTGGTTGAATATGTAATGTCACCAATAAACCACTCACATAATTAATCTCTAATCTCTTGTCCAGTGCTCTCAACTCCACCAATGGTGTCATATTGTGTCCGTTCAAACTGGCCATTATGCCTAAACTTTCCTACTCAAAGCATCTGTCACTACATTAGCCTTTCCTAGATGGTAATCAATAGTACAATCATAATCCTTCAGCAACTCGATCCATCTTCTCTGCCTTAAGTTTAATTCCCTCTAAGTTAAGATATACTTAAAGCTCTTGTGATTTGTAAGGATGTGTAATGTCTCCTCGTATAAATAATGTTTCCAAATTCTAAGAGTATGCACAATTGCCACTAACTCTAGATCATTGGTAGGATAATTCAACTTACATGATCTCAACTGACGAGAGGCCTAATCTATTACTTTTTTATACTGCATCAATACACACCCCAAACTTACCCTCGAAGCATTAGTATATACCTCAAAACCTCCACCACTCGACCGTAGCACCAAAATTGGGCTAGAAGTCAATCTTTGCTTAAGCTCCTCAAAACTCTCCTGACACTGATTGGTCTACTCAAACTAAACTCATTTCTTTAGCATCTTGGTCAATGAGCTAGTTATCATCGAAAATCCTTCTGTAAACCTTTAATAATACCCAAGCAAGTCCTAGAAAACTCCTTACCTCTGATGTATTTCTAGGCAACTCCCACTCCATAATTGCCTTTACCTTAGCATGATCAGGCATCACTCTCTCTTAGGACACCGCATGTCTAAAGAAAACTACTTGCTCCATCCAAAACTCACAATTACTTAACTTTGCACGCAATTCTTAAATGTTGCTCATGCTCCTATTTACTCTTGAATACATCAATATATCATAAATGAATAATTTTACAAACTAATCCAGATACTCCTGAAAAAGTCATGTCCATTAATGTCATGAATGTGGCTGGTGCATTAGTCAACCCGAAAGGCATCATTAGGAACTCATAGTGACCATATTGAGTACAAAAATTTGTCTTGGGAATACTTGACTTAGCCATCCTCAACTTCCAGTATCCCGATCTCAAGTCAAGATTAGAAAATATGACAGCTCCCCTTAGGTGATTTAAAAGATCATCTATCCATGATAATAGAAATTTATTCTTCACTGTCACCTTGTTTAGCTGCTGGTAATACATACAAAGTCTCATTCTACCATCCTTTTTCTTGACAAATAATACTGGAGCTCCTTAGGGTGATGTGCTTGGTCTAATAAAGCCCTTTTCCAGCAAATCCTCTAATTACCTTTTTAACTCTTGTAACTCAATAGTAGTCATTCTGTAAGGTGCAATGGAAATTGGTGCAACTCCAGTTAGTCTCAATGGTGAAATCTATATCTCTTTAAGTAGTAAACTTGGTAAATCATCTAAGAATACCTTTGAAAATTCCCCCACCATAAGAATATCCTATAACCTAGGACCCATGTCCCTCATATCTATAATACGAGCTAAATATGCCTCACATCTATCCAATATCAATTATCTCTAGCAGTAACAACTGAGATCACACATATTGGGACTACTCTGCGATCCCCTATAAACATCTATTTCGATTTACCAGAAGACTCAATCATCACCTCATTCGCATAACAATCCATTACAGCCTGCCAAAAATCACGTCAAACTCCCTTAATTCATCACTATCAAGTCAGCTGATAACTCCACTATACCAATCCTCACTGGTATCCCCCTCATGTTATTTACTACCACACAGTTTCCTACTAATAACCACACTTTTAAATCATATCCTAATGGACTAACCTCTCCCGAAACATTATAGATAAATTCTAAAGAAATGTAAGAATATGTAGATCCTAGGTTTTCTAACACATAAGCGTTAATATCAAAAAAATGAAATCGTATAAAAAATGACATCGTTATTTGAGGGTACCTCCTCCCTCGTCATATGGTATATCCTCGCTTGAGTTTGACTTTGTGTTGTGGATGTCCCACTAGCACCTGTACTCACTGTTTGTCCGCATTGAACTCCTTACCACCACCTCCACTACTAATTTTACCCGAACCTCTTCTCAAAATAAAGGAACCACTCTAACCATGTATTGTCTCATTTTCCTTCACTCCTGAACTCCTTCATAATATCAAACAACTCCTCTGTAAATATCCCGCTCTCTATAAATATAACAAGTTTGATTGATCCCAGTGTGTCCCCAATATGGACTTTTTTGAACTCCCTCGTAGATAACATAACTTTGTAACCCTCTAACTTTTCTATTAAAAAGTCCTCTGAACCTCTACCTAACTAACTACTTTGTTAGATCTAACTGATGGTGCACTAATAGTGCTATGCTATCCTGAATCCCTATCAGCTCCTCGATCTCCACCAAATTAGTAGAAACTACCACTCCTGCTCAATATGGCATCGAGTCTCCTAGATCCTCCTTGTACTAGTAGTCCATAAATGACTAGCTCTCTTTTTAACAAATCGACTCCCCTCTCTATAATGACTCTCTGGTCACCTCTTTAACTCTCCTCTCCTTCTGCCTTATTCTATCACATCCTCTACTCTGAGTGTAATCTGTAGTAACCTTTTGAAATAAGAAGTAACAATTCTCAGACCTAAGCGAATACCCATCCTCAAACCCTGCTCAAATTAATAACATCAGTCTTCTGGATTTGCTATAGCCTCCAAAGCATACTTAGACAATGATGCAAAGCGAGCGTCATAATCTTCCACCGATATCTCCTTTGTCTGAACCAAACTCATGAACCCCATCTTCTTTCTATCCTAATATATTCGTAGAGTGTATTCTTCTGTAAACTCTCTTTGAAACTCCTGCCAAGTATGTCAAGTCATCTCTCGTGTCTCATAAGATCTCTTCACTGACTTCTACCAAGTTAGTATGTTGCTTTGGAATAATGAAATGATGTATTGCAACATTCTTTCTAAGGTACACTCTAGACAATCTAAAATTAACTATGTCTGCTTTCACCATGCCTTAACCTCCTCAGGATTAGTAGTACCTTGAAACTCCACTGCACACGTCTTATAAATCTGCTCATAATTGCGATCTACCCCATAATCACCTCAAGTTGGAGCCATAATAATAGTTTGCTACATCATCTGAAAGAATTGCATCATCTATGGTGACATTGGCACCTCTCCTCCTACTCGAGCACATTCCCCTAATCAAGCACATCTAGAGCACGGATCAAATTACCCAATTCCCTAGTTAACTTTGGGCCAGCAGTATCATCTCCTGAAATCATCCTAGATAAGACAAGAACATATCATTAGTTTTTGTCACTTAATTTGTCCCTAGAAATGTAAATTCGCTCTGATACCACCTAATGTAATGCTCCAAACGCTCTTAATCCACAATTATCCAACTTGTTCCCAAACCATAACATAAATTGTCAAAATCCCCATTAGTTCCAAAAAAAGGATGTTCATCAGTCACAAAAATATTCCATACAAGCACAACTACCTAAATTGTCACCTTAAAAATTATATACAATAAAAGAACTTTACTCAATTTAATCTGTTGGCCCTACCTAAATTCTGCTATTTCAATCACGTGCATTAGGGTTATTGACAATTTCTCTATCTCTTAAAAAAATAGTGGCAACAGTGAGTTGCCTACTCGATAAGAGTAAGTGACTGTACCCTTAAAATCAAATAACTCAATATATAAATATAAAAAGACAGTCAAGTGATTAAACCATACGTATGATACTAAAATACACAACATTACTGAGCCTATCTGAACAATTAACAAACATTCAAAATTTTATCAAAGCAATGATTAAGTCTAATATTATTTTATTACTACGATTTATGTTTTATTCTATAATTAACTAAATTGCCTAAGTCTCGCTTAACCTAGTAGGCTTATATTTAATGGTCTGTCACCTCATTTATACTCATCATAATCTCTCACTAAGTGGAAGCATAATTAAATGTATAAACGTTAACACAGGGTACCTTAATTTCTCAATCTAATTTGGTACCTTGGTAAATCTCCATTTCCTAACCATTGGCATAGGATATCCCTAAGACTCAAGATATCTCGGTACTATTACGTTACCTAGCCATCAGCATAGAACATCCTCGAAACTCAAGATGCTCCGATACCTATTCCACGAACAGATACCTAGTCATTGCTCGGGCATATTTAACCAGCCTATTAATTTATGACCATCGAATGTAGCATATCCTCAACAAGCCACATATTCTCGATTTACACCAATTGTTCACAACCTATTACCAGCAAGTCACTATTTAATTAACACATTTTCACTGAATTAACAAGCGATATACCTCATAATATGTAAAAAAATAAAAGGGAAACACCTTGTACTTTGTTAATTATTTGAGAAATAAAATAAACATATTCAAATAATTTAGAAATTCAGAAATGTAATTATTAACCATTAATTTAATTAATGACTAATTTAAAATATGATTTACTATAAAATAATTTATTATAATAAAAATTCAAAGTTTCAAGAACCGTACACTATTCTAAGAGTAAAGTCTGAGGTTATCCTTACATGAATTTCAAACTCAAATAATTAGTAGTCCAATTTATCTCTTACTCCGCTCTTGGATCTAGAAATTACAAAATTCAATTAGACTTATTTAAGAAAAATTTCAAGCCAATTACACTTAATAATCCAACATTATTCCACTTTTCACTTTATTGTTAATTATAAAAAAAATCCTTACTTAGCTTAACCGCCATAATTACTAAAATACTCTTAACTATTAAAAGTCCTTATTTATCCTCATTTATTTCTATTAATACAAAAATACCCTTCTTGGAAGTAAATTCCAATTTTACTCTTAAATTTTGCATTTCCTATTTTGCTCCTTAATACAACTTCAATTTTCCAAAATTGTCTTCTTCTTTACCCTCTCTTCTTCTCCTACCTCGTTTTTTTTTTCATTTTCCAGCTATATTTTCTCTATTTTTATTTTTTTCATAACTTCAATTTATTGTCCCAACCATTCACAATATACATTCCAACTATAAATTATAGTAGGATGACTAAAACTCAAATAAAGGCGTATAATTATTGATGAAAATTTACCTATATAAAGCCTATGCCTTTCTAATAGATTTTGGGGGGTTGTTAACCTCCGCAATTTCTGCAGGAACATAGGAGAAAGTTTTCACGTACAAAAGTTACAAAAGAAAGATGGTGCATTTACACACTTATTAGCTGAAAAAATGGAGAGAAAAATAGAGAAGACAAGTTGATTTTTGTTAGTGTATAATATTTCAACTGCTGACTTCTATTTATACCCCTCAGTTTAATTATTTTATGGGTTGAGTTAGTTGTTAAGGCTGTGTTGCAAGGTTTTTCCTTTTGTGGGCTTTACATTTTTACAGCAATTTCCAATCTCAGATTTTGGCCACGACACAAGTACACTTTCGTTAGAGCACCATTGGAAAATCGACTATTGAGATGTAATGTCTCCTCCAATTGAGTAACACAAACGGTAATAAATCAGACGTTTATGTTGATTAAGAACATGTCTTGCCAGTTTAATATATGAAAATAACATAATAGTTTAGAAGTACCTGGAAAATAAAATAATCAGGTTCACTAACTAGGAATGATCATCCTGACTATTCCATTAATAATTCTGAAATTTTGACTTAGAAGAACATTCATAAATATCATGCCATGAGATTAAAGATATTGGAAGCAGGGGGTGTAGTCTGGCATGGGCTGTGGTTATTGGAATTGAAGGGTGAAGCACCGTTGATCCTTCAATCGCTGAACTTATTTGTTAAACATTCTGTATCAGAGTGTAATTGTTTCTAAAGTTGTTTATCCTACATCATATAGAAGTGGATTTTTGTTTCTATGTTTCGAAAATTTTCTGTACATCCATAACCCTCTTGATCTAGGCAATGAATGGGAATCTTGTCATTTTTTCATGTACTCTTCTCTAGTCCTTCCTCTGGTTCTTAATTACAGAATGTTTGGCATGAGCTTGAGCTGCACAGTATTAGCTCATGCACGTTGGAGTTTGGGGATACTCTCCACATGCAAGACAAAGATGCTGTTGCACCACATATTCAGATGCCATTGACTCCACTCGAGACGGACCAGAAGCTAAAAGTAATAATGCACTGGACGATCCATTCTGTCCCTTTCCCAACAGTCTTACGTTATCACTTGCAACGTTACAGCATTATTACTTTTAGCATACGCTGATAGAAACAGTCCAGGATTTTCTGGAAATAAGATAGGCAATTAGAGTCCTCACTTCACTTGACCTTATTAGCAAGGGGTGAACGCTTTTGAGCCTCCAGCATGTCTTTCGAAAGGGTGTTTAAAAAGGTTCCTCTTTAAGTTCACCAAGCTACTTGTTCAAAGAAGGGGAGAACAATGTCGTGAATCAACGTATCTATTTGACCACCTTTCGCCATACAAAGGCTGGCAGGAAATGGTCACCGTCTCTTCTTAGCAATTTCTGATTCTTAGGCTTAGCCTGCATAAAGATACCAGCATAAAGGTTGATAACCTACAAACAAGTTGCCATGATTCATGAAGCTCTCTCTCTATTACAGTGCTAAATCAAATATTGAACAAAATCTTGTATTAATTGCAGAAGAAACAATTTACGACTTGCAATAGTACCCTTTCCATTTATTCTCATGAAAGAAGATCGAATCAACAGAGAAAAATCATATTAGAGCCATCAAATTCTCGACAATCATCCTGAGAGATGCTTTAATGAATCTCAGGATAAACAAGAAAAATGTCTTACTGTTGGGATGAAATACAAGCCTCAAAACTCTATGAGAAGTATTCAGATTCTATGAGCTTCTTGGGGAATTGACAATTCCTCAAAATCGCCAGCCACTGCCTGATAACAAGAATTTTAATAACCCTCAATATCATTCATTCCTCATCTTGGCTTCAATAGGAAAACACAATAAAAATGTTTTGTACCTCAAATCTTTGACCACCATAAGTGTATTCAACATACAACTGCTTAGATTCTCCAGGGCAAGGATCATAGAACCCCATGATGCCCGATTTTTTTACACCCTCATGAAGCTGCAAGCATTGAAAACCAAAATCCATGGGAAATACTTGGATCATTGAATTTCAAGACAACTAGTGTTAAGATAGAAGCCTTTGTATTAATTAGCACACAGTTAGTCATGAATTTTCACTCATATATGGAGCTAAAACATCACTACCAACAGTAAGCATACATGGAAGACACACAATTACTTGCTACTAAAAATATTTCAAGCAGTGGAGAATAAGACACAAATTATTGGAAGTCACATCAATCAAGAAAGTGAAAACCATGACATCAATACCTTCAGTTGCCCTGAATCATTAACCAGGAAGTTGAGAGGCGTTGTAACATCAGTGATTTCAGAATCTTCCTTTGCTTCTCCTAATCCCTCCCCTTTCCTCAATGTTTTATGATTCCCATATAAAGCATTTGTGATGACTAATCCATTTGTTTCTGTTTGCTTGCTTCTTTTCCTGTTCGCCACATTTTGCATCAATTGTTGTGCCTTTTCTGCTGCCGCCCTTGCCTCTTGAACCTATAATGAATTCATAAACACTAAGCATAATTATTGAAAATGGCAAGTAACTGCAAAAGGCACCTTCTGGTTCAGCCAAATTATAGCTAGATTGACAAAAATATCAGATACCAAAGCCCAGCGTGTGCAGAGAGTAAGAATAGCCAAGTTAACCATATTGGAAATTTAGCAATTCTTATACACATTGGCCCAAGATCTTTCACAAAACTTATTTCATAACCAAAAAACCCATACCACAATGGGACTCTAATAAATTAAAGCACCAAGATACGACTAAATTATGGATATAGATAAGACTAGAACTAAGAAGAGATAGTAGAGATGTAAAAATTTATCTGTACAATACCTTACTTTTTTTATTTTATTTTCCCGAATAATAGGTGAAAGAAGCAAAGAAAAGTCATGAGAAGATAACTCTGATATTTCTACACAGTAGGATGTCATGTCTGCTTTCTTAAATATTTATGAAATATGATACAGAATGAATGAAAAACAGCTGTATGTTTTTTGAATCTCTTATCATTCTGACATCAATAGAAAGCATGATAGCACATAGATTGTAAGCAGATAATTTTCATTTATTCTCACTACTCCATATCAGTATTTAATTCCATTTGTTTGTAAAGACGTGCAAGTTAATAAACATAATATCACAGTTACTAATAACACCACACAGAATTCTTCACTATGATACTTCAAGTCGTGATCAAAATACGGAAAATTTTTATGCTATGTTAAAAATAATCCTGAATTTTGCAGATAGTTTTACTTATGGTCTAAGTTTAATTTGTATCACTTAAATACAAATACTTGAAATTCTCTAGATGACTAGTTCCTATACAAATTAATACTATCTCAGTTGACCAAATCATACCATATCTATCAATTTAGCAATAAGAACTCGAAACCATACTGATTATCAAGTTAATATAGTATAATTCGTAGCATTCCCAATCATCTAGTCATTATAGCACAATTCATAGCATATCTAAATTCTCTAACATACTTAAATTTGCGTAAAGTAAATAGATAATTTAAACCTTGCTAATCATATAGAGTTTTAACCCAATATATGGATACAAGTTCCACCACGTACTACAATTCATTAACTGGCGCCAATTTTGCTAATAAATAGAATGAATAAAGGCTTAGGCCATAAGTGAAATTTATCACTAATTTCAGGATTTTTTTTTTCATAACATACGCAAGTTATTTTTTCCCATGATTTTTCAAGTATTAGTCAACTAGATAGAAGATATTTAACAAAAAAATGATCATTCTCTTTATGGAATCAGTATTGCATATGGTCCAAAACCATTAGATAAAAATAAAAAAGAAGAAGAAAGTGCTCACTTTCTTGTGTCTGAATCAACTATTATGCAACTGCAAGCGTTGCAGCAAGAAGAGGTACGAAGAGAAGTTGCTCAAGTCAAGTAAAAGGTGATTTATACCTGTGCGTAAGTCTTCTGCTTATTTTTCAAGGCCTTCTGTTTATCCCTTGTGAGGTAATAAGGCTTCATAATGAATTTCTACAATATTAAAACGATAGAAATCAGATAATCTACTGCACAAACCATGCATTCAGGAGATGTATAATGAGAATAATCAACTTATAAGGCAGCATAAACGCATGATTCATTACGAGAAAAGACTGCTTATAATAAGAAAAATGAGTATACAGTCAAATTTTAGAGAAGTTACAATGTTTAGAAATAAATTTAAAGAATAATAACACAACAAAAGATACAGCACAACTGGTTGTAAAATAAGTCTGATATTTAGGCTGACCTTCAGTAAAAGGTAAAGAGATGTTGGAATCATGAATGCTCCAGTAGCAAACAGTGGATTCCATCGGCTAGAAAGTAATATCTGCAGAAAACAATTCCGAGAGCAATGAACAAAGAAAGACAGATAAACCATATTAAATGCAAAAGGAAACTTCTTTTACGTTCTTCCAAGCCAATATTTCTCAACCATGATCACTACAGTGAGAAGACAAGCCCCTTTTATTGTGATAGGATGGCAATCTCATGCCAATACATCATGTTTCATATAACTAAGTTTATTTGGTAAAACTTTTGTAGGTTTAAATATGCGCAGAAATATGAAGTGCCATCAGGCAAATAGGAGCAAATTACTGCAGTAAATCCTCAAGCTATTTCAAATATTGAAGTTGAAAGCATACTGTATTTTATAAACAGATTTTGAATTTAAAACTCACCTTAAAATTTCCCTTCAAAATAACAAATAATTTCAAAGAAGCTCCATAGCATACAAAAAAAAGGTCTCTCTCTCGGCAAATTTCAAACATTCAATAATTTGTTCTAAGAATGAGTAAATTCCTATTAAGAGTCCCACACCACCCAAGCATGTGACATATATTTAAATGCAAGCAGTTATCACCTATCATAAAAAAACAAGGGACATGAAAGCTTTTCTTACAGGGATAATCAACTTTTGGCCCCCACGATGTAATTCAAATCTCCAAAAAGTGCCCTGCAAAGAATAAGAAGAATAATATAGATTTTGGTTTAATGCAAACAGCTACTTCTGTGCTTCAAACTAGTTCGACAGAAATCGAAATTTCACTCCAGAGAACAAAATACATTGGCATATAGAATCAAAATTTGTCTATATATGTACATGATACCTGAATTCCCACAATATACAGCATCCGAACAGTGCTGAAATCAGAGACTTTCCTCCCACCACCAATTTCAATCTCCATTGCAGAACTGTGATAATAGTGATCACTAGATGAAAACACTTTATTCTATGTAAGCAGAGAAGTTAATAGCTTATTTGGGTAAACACTTTATCTCTAGAATCGCTTGGAACAACTTAACAGAGGCTAGCCCACCTGAAGCTACTTGTCATATCAATTAAAATTCATATAGCAATTCTAACTTGCTTAGCACCAATGTTTATATTTACCCGTCATTTTTTTAAGAAGTTTCCAACTCAAATGTATGGAATTGACAACTTCCATGGCATCCTCATTCAGCATAGAGTTAATCTTCCAACAGTAAGCCTAAAAAATGTATACAAAATGAAAAGGCGTTGAAATCTCTTAGCATCTTTATGTTACTTGATGAAGCATAATATGCAAGATCTATTTGAATGTCATTGTACTTGCCCAGAAAATTTACTAATATTTCAGTTCATTAAAGCATGACTTCTTCAGTTGTTGCATATAAAAAGTATGATTTAACCTAAGTGTACAGGGCCCATGACCTTACTTCCAGGTGAAACAAAAGATATTGGTAAAATGATAAATATGATAGAGATACTAGTTATATTTATTGCCTCCATGGATTAATGACATAACATCCAACAAGTACCTTCCGAATCTCCCGCCAATTCGGCCATGGGACTTTGAGGAAAAGCGATGAGTATAATGGGCTGATGCCCCAAAAGAACTTGTACCAATCTACAGAAGGGAATATAAGAAGTAGATGAAAAAAAAAATCCTCTTAAAATCGGACCATAAAGAATAAGAAAATTGGACAATAACAATCAAGCTATAACTTAAGAGTGAATAGAAATAGGAAACGAAAGAGGGGTAACACAAGGATGAGAAAACGCCTCATTGTCTGGTATTTCAGTAAGAGTTAAACTTGAAATAAGTGAATCAGAATTATGAATCTAAGAAACACTTTTACGGTGAATTACAAGTTACCTACTAAGTCAATCAACCAATGGCTGGCAACTATAAGCCTTACTATTCTCAAACTAGCCATAATGTAACCAATAGCCTATCCCTACACACCTTTTCTAGACATTCTGCAGGATAACTAATTAATTCACTTGCTTAATTAGTAAAAACATATGTACCTTTAGCTCTCCAGTGGCAGACATTTTCTCATCCTTCTTCTGCCATCCAACTGCTACAGATGATTCTGGACCTAATAAAAGCTGTATCTGTGGTGAAGAAATTTTCAAACCCAGAATAATCTTAGGTCAGGTGCTGGAATTGAGAGAAAACTAAAGATTAACTGCAGATTTCACGGTTTTGTACAGTTCATGAGCCACAGAAAACATATCAAATGATTAACTAAAAACTAATTATATGTTAGGTTCATGCAGTTATACATATTCAGAAAGCTACCCAATTTTGATTATTACCAGGTACAAATTACAATAGGAGATATAACTCAACTTAAGAGAAAAAGACCTTACATGTCCATTAGCTGTTTCAGAGAGTTGACGGGTCCATGTATTGGAAAGATTTATTGAGCCATCCTTTAAAGACTTTGCCATAGCAATTGTTGCTGTGGAGTGTAAAGATAACTGACTGACCAGAAAAAGAAAAATGTTAATCAAATGAAAGTAATAAGATTTCAAAAGCACCCTACAAACTTTGGGAAAAGGATAGATGCCCACCGTGTTGTTTGTAACCCAATTAGTGAGCGTAAACCAGCAGAAGCTACAAATTCTATGGAAGAAACTGAAGATAGTTGATGTCTGAACACAGCATTGGCAGCTCCACCACCAGAATTTTCCTCCACTTGCAAATTTCCACCAATTTGCACAGCATTGCGCTTTGATAGTTGAGAATGAACTTCACTCGACATAGCCATACTGAAATTGGAATAAATAAATGAATTGTCCGGAAAAATAAGTAAAAGGAACATTATTCTCTCAAAATATACCAATCCACAGCACTGAATTCCCATTATAATTAAGGCTCAAATTATGTTAATGGGAAGACTATTGCTTCACTGTCCCTTAAACTCCAGAGCATCATAAAATGAAACAAATTGGTAAATCCAGGATTGCAGATAACTTATCATTTGTGTGAAAAAATTCATAGATTATTACAAGAAAACTAGAAATTTGATGTCTGTACTAGCATAATGTTTCCTAATTCTCATGCAAGTATATGGGACTTGAAAGTATTTGGCTATGCATGATAAGATGCGAGAAAAAGATATATTAACTGAAGCCAAAAATGGTAGGCGTCCCACCCTTTCATGATGCCATAACCATCCAAAAAATCTGGCAGAGACAAATTGGCCAGGATGGTGCCAGAAGGTCGGATGTGAGACAGCATCTTTTCTTGTTCCTTCCTCCTACGCAGCCTTTCAAGCTCTTCTTTCAGCTCTTCAACCTTAGTTAGCCTTGGACCAAGTTCCAAACCCGACGCCAACCCTTCCATTCCATATATGTCATAAATTTGCCTTTTATATTCATCAGTTAAAATTTCATGAGCTTCACAAATCCGTTGGAAATTTTGGGTCGCCGTTTCCTTCAGCTGACAGCAATTATTCAAATGAAAATATTAACATTTCATTCTGTATAACATAGCTAAAATCAATGGAGAATAAAAAATGAATTTTTTATGTTAACAAGGGAGACAAAGAGCCACAGAATGTCCATAGAGAGAACCCGGAGGAAAGCAAGCATTGCCCAATCTCGAAAATACCACTTATCAAATAAAAAACGTTGGCAGAATTTTCATGTAGCGCAATTAACTTCCATCTCTTTTATTCTTTACAAATTACATAGAGGTAATGTTAAACAGTAACACTAATCTTTTGATGAAACAAGTCACAGTAAGAACCCCAGATTTCCAAAATCTCCAAAAACAAATGTCCCCGTACGCATAATCATGTCCGATCACATAAAGGCACAGACAAGAAAAAAGAAATTGGCGTAGAATCTCTCAAAGAAACAAACTGGCAGGAGACCATGCAATCTATACTTACAGAAACCAGGATCCTTGATTCTGAAAGGAAAAGCAAATAAACCAGAAAACAAACGAACATACTCGAAAGTCTTGGTACTTGTCGGGGTGGTAAACTTGGGCCCATTGGCGATAAGCTTTCTTGATTTCTTCACTGGTGGCGTCTGGTGAGACTTGAAGGCGCGCGTACAGCTCTCTACTTGGAGGACTCTTGTCTTCTCCGCTCATTTTCGAGATCGAATTGGAGACCACGAATTGCGATTGACCCCAAGAAATGGGGCAATAAGACACTGTGTGAGCTTGGGGTTTAGGGAGGTTTTAGGGGTTTAGGGAGGTTTTAGGGGTTTAGCACGACGATGATACGCAGCGTGTTGGTATAGCAGAAATCGTGCTGACTGGAGTGACTGGACCCTTGTGGTTCTTGTTCTTGAGGGCAAAGTTAAAATGACGAGCATACGATCGTTAAAGTTGTTGAATGACACGTCGTTTGGGGTCTTTCGTGGGGCTCAGGTGTTTCAAGTTGAGACCTTAGTCTTGTGGACCATGTTCTTCAAGTCTTGGTTGGGCTTCACTGTTCGCGCCCAGTGAAATAATATTTTATTGTCATCCAAATTTCGCACATTAATTGCCAAAGCCAATTGCCGAAACTCTTCTCTCATAATTTTTATTTTCTATCTTCTGTTATCGCTTTCAACCCGTTTCAATTAGTTGGTAAGAATTGTTTTGATTTTAAGTTGTCCATATGGCTTCCTCAAACTATAATGGCCTCGTAGGCATTGGTTAAAAGCTTAGGTTATGTTAGTTGGACGTAAGGCGTTTTATAGAATAGGATGGAATGGTTTATGATAAAATAGAATGTAAATGGATGTAATATTAAAAAATGATTGTTTGAGAGAGATGGAAGAGTTCATAATGTAATATAGTGAAATGTTGTTTAGATGAAGGGTTTATAATGTAATATAGTGTAAAGTTGTTTATCAGTTTATATTCCATCCTAAACCCCAAAATCGGAGGTTTTTCATTTTTACCGTTTAGAATGTAATGGAATGTAATATAAAACTCTCTTCTTTCTTCTTATTTCATTCCATTCCATTATAAACCATCATCTCAAACGATGGAATAATATTGCATTCTATTACATTCCATTAATAAAACTGCAATCAAACATAGCCTTAGGGATACGTGAAACCTTATTATTAGTTTATGCCCTTACAACCAATCATTTGGATGCAATTTGATGCATAACATTATTTTTATTTATTAATAAAAAAGGGATTCTTTATCTTTTGTATTAAGTTAATTACTTTTGATATTTTAATACTGAAGATAAAATCTCTAGAATAATTACTATGTAATTGAAATTATAATGGGATCATAATTGTGAGATTTAATTTACATTTATGTATTATTTTTAAATGTTCTTAGTTACAGTTTCATGAAGATGGAATATTATTGAAACAGTAAAGGTAGCACACAGTATGTTTCTTTCTCATAAAGAAAGTAATTGATCTCATAAATTAAAGTATGAAGATATTTAAACTAATGTATGTGTGATTATTAAAGAATAAGTCACTGAACTGACTCCACTATAAGAATCTCAAATAGAATATTATTTATGTGTCTGTTGACTTTCTCATGATGATGGTTGTATTGTAACATCCCGTCATCGATGAGAAGGGTAAAATAGTAATTTGGAACAGGTTAGGAGTGGTGAAAATTGTTTTGCTATGTTCATGCATTCATATATATATATGAATAGTGAATTTTGCACATGTA
>JAOTBA010000205.1:28763830-28777325 GCA_025629845.1 Erythroxylum squamatum
GAACGATCATTCGAAGTGCTTAAAGCCATGGATCAGAACAACGACAATCCGGTCCAGCAAAATCCGGCTGAACCAAGAGCATATCTCTTTTATAAATGCAATACCATACAGATGTTAGTTCAAACATATTTAATGTTTAACCTAAATTCACTTGTCTACCATTAAATTCGTCATTCTAAATTCTCATCTAGCAATTTCAGACAAATATGGTGACCATATGATCACTCTAAAACAATTTCCTCTTAACCTATCATCTAACTCGATATTCGTAGTTTAAGTTGCTTGATCTTTCTCTCAACTATCATCTTGATAAAAAAACTTTAAAACCTGCTTTATCTCTAATTATATCAAATACTATAGGTGATTTCCTGTGTGAAATGACCAATCTTTAATTTTTCTGACATACCTTTTTATATATCTCAATATTATTTTTATTGTTTTCTAATGTGCATATCTTTGGTTTGACTGATATCTACTTACCATTTTAACAACATAGCAAATATCTAGCCTTGTATACAATATAACATACATGAGACTTCTAATTGCACTAGAATAAAGAACTTTATTTATTTATTTCCTTTCTTGTGATGTAGATGGGCAAAACGTTTTGTTGAGACCTTTGTTTTTACCAGTAGGATTATCAATTAGTTTGCAATATTGCATATGAAATCGTTATAAAATCTTTTGAACATAAGTTAGTTGAGGAAAGTGACAATAATATTTTTAAATGGTCTCTTAAAATGTTAACTCCAAGAATATATATAGTTAACCCATATCTTTCATCTCAAATTTGAATGACAACTAATTTTTAATTTGCTTGACAAACTTATAGTCATTATATGCAATCAAAATGTCAACCACATATAAGGACAAAATCACACATTTATCTTTTGATCTTTTAGTATATACACAGTGATCTTCATTAAGCATATGAAATGATTACATTATGATAACTAATGTACCATTGCCTTAAAGACTGATTCAAACCATAATTCAATTTTAATAATTGACGCAGTTTATATTATTGGCCTGTCTTTATAAAACCTACAGGTTGTTCCATAAATATTTCTCCTTCTAATTCTGAATTTAGAGACACATTCTTACCATCCATTTGATATAATTTATGATCCAAAATGGATATTATAACCAATATTAGATAATTTAAAGCAAACCACATAAGAGGTGAAAATTTCTCATTGTAATCAATTTCTTCTTATTGTGTATATCCTTCTTGCTATGAGGCATGCCTTTTATCTTTCGATATTGCCATCATCATTTTATTTTATTTATAACCTATTTGTTCCCAATATCTTTTTTCCCATTAAGGAGATCAACCAAGTCTTATACTTGATTTGAGTTTAAAGAAGTCATTTCTTCTTTCATTGCTTCATCCTTTCATATTTAGCAAGACTAGTAAAAGCCTCATGTATATTTCTTGGCTCATCATTTTCTTATGGGATAATGATGTAATTTTCATTTTTATTTCAAAACAACATCAAAGAATCATACAATAATTACTTCAATTTAAATATCGTTGATACGAAATTCATGAATGTTTTGATTACTCTTACTCAGATAAAATACGATAGGTAAACTTTCAATGGGTTGTAACTTTACTTATCCTTGAGGTATTTCTTCAAGTTCCATATTACTCCCAGTCAGATAAAGTCTCTCCTTATGATTCCTCATAATAGAATCATTATGATTAAGAATCTTATATAGAAATAAGTATTTTCCTGTTTCACCTTACTTTGGATAGTCATTTTCTGAAAAAGTGACATCCTATAATTCAAATTCAGTTACACCTTCATTAACTCATTTAACTATGGAAAAACATCCTTCTAATTCTTCAAAGTACCTAATAAAGACCCTATTCTTCCTTTTTGGGCCTCGTTTCTCATATTTATGAAAGAGGTCATAAACGTAAGCAATACACCCCTTTAGTATTAGATATTCCATGTCAGGTTTTCTGCCTATCTATAACTTATATGAATTGTTTGAAATTGATTTTATAAATAATCAATTAAGTACATAAGTGATTATAAGTAAGACATTACCTTAACAGGTGATTGATAAATTTACTAGTGACATTATGGACATAGTCATTTCTAGTAGTGTTTTATTACATCTTTTTCATAATGCATTTTGTTAAGAGGTTCGAGGAATAGTTAACTGTCTCTCTATTCGTTTTTCATCATACAACATCATGAACTTATTAGACAAACATTCTTGTCTTTGATCAGTTCTTAATATTTTTTTTTCTTTTCTAATTGATTATCCACTAAATTGATATACTTTATAAAACAATTTAATGCTTTCAATTTGTGAGGAATCAAATAGATGTGACTATACCAAGTACAATCATTTATAAAAGTGATAAAATATATAACCCCACCTCATGCCCTTATATCCATTAGATTATAGATGTCATAATAAATTACTTATAATAGATATGGTGCCCGTGTTCCCTTTTCAAATGATTTTTTTTGCCATTTTACCTGCTAGATAATATTCATAAATAGGTAAATTTATTTGATGTAAATGACCTAAGAGGCCTTCTTTAGGTAATCGAATTGTTCAATTTTGAACAATATGACATAGTCTAGTATGCCACAAATTTGCATCGTTACTAGACTTACTAGATGATTTAAACAGGGAATAAGTTGTGTTTTTATTTAATTGAACAACATCTAGAATAATAAAAACCATCCAACATAAAGACATGACTATAATAAATGGTTCCAAGATATAAATAGATACCACCATTGTAGAAATGTACATCAAAATAAAGACTAATAAATACTAACAGAGCAATGAGATTATGTCAACTCTTTAAAGCAAACAACATTTAGGATTATGGATCGAGCACTATGCATATCTAATTTACAAGTTTCAATTTCTTATACAACGACCCTTGAGTTGTCTCTTATATAAATCCATCATTTCTATATGAGGTTTATCCCATAAAGGTTTCACTACATGGTTGGTTGTCTCGAGTCTGCAATCCACAAATGATGTAATTCAATTAGAAAAATAGAACAGTACAATAAGATTGTACCTTTTTGGACTTGTTGTAATCGTCAACAAAGTGATCCTTATTATCACGATTAAAAAATTCAAAAATTGTATATTATGCTTTTTCAAAGGATGTTTTATTTTAAAATCCCAAAAAAAAGGATGTTTTATTTCTTTATGTAAGTTCTACTTTGTCTTTTTTGAGTTCTGAATATAGTGGGTATTTTTCTTGCCCTTTTCCCAATAACAGCCAACCACTGCAACGACACTTCTAAAACAATAGGAGAGAATTCAGAATTTTTAGTAGGATAAATAAACGAACTAAGTTGTCTCCTCTGACTAGTGATGGATTCTTTGCAGATTTCCCAACAAGACACGAAAACAATCAGATGGGTTATATGTTCAACGGGTTTAAAATTTTTCAATGGGTGTTTTTACTTTCTAAGAAACCGCTCTTGTTTAAAAAAAAGGGAGTTGAAAAATGACACAAATGTTTTAAGTTTGTTGGCACGAGGCAGCGTAGAAAATGTCGAGTCAAAAAAAGCATGCTTCACCGGCGTTCCCGTTCCCAGTCCCAGCCTAATTTGATTTGAGCCCACAGATTAGAAAGCATTAGTTATGTCTACTGAGTGGGGTCCGAATCTACTGTAACCATCATCACCATCACGGGTGACTTGCGGGGGCAAAGCTGTAAACTGGTGCTGTCACTCTGCATATGATTTTGTATAAGTTTTGTCCCATGCCCTAATTGAGGAAGCTGTCCTAAAACTTTGCAACGTTCAAAAAACATGTTCCTTTTCAAACCAAGTGCGGACAATTTACAATTAAAGTAGGAGTAGGAGTAGGACCCGCTGAGCTACATTACAAAATACGATCAATCCATGCCCGCCGGACCTCATGCTTCAGCCTCTGCACCATGAGTAAACCACCACAGTTTCGACCCGACGTGACCGTTTTACAGGCTTAAGGGCGAGATAAAATTTTTAATTCTAATTGAATCAGAGTATCTAATTACGGGTTTATATTTATAGCTGACTTGACTAAATTATATGGTTCCGTTTTTGGCCTGTTCTTGCTGAAACTAATGTTTTGGTTTTCCGTCTTAATTTGGCGTGTTTTACTTTTACAAAACGTTTCGAGTTGCGTTTTTGTTCCCTGCCTAAAATTTAAGATGAACAGAAGCTTGCAAATCAATACCATGGATTCGTCAGGATGGTATTGGTATCTCATTGGGGCAACATATACAATGCCAAAGAAACTAGCCCGTAAAATCTGGCCAGGACTACAATAAAGCCTGGAGCCTTAAGAACCGATCGAGAATATGTTGATGTTGTCCAGGGATCAAATAAGAATAATAAAAATTGACCGTTAGAGGGTACGGACCTCTTTAAAAATAAGAAATTGTATAACCAATAAAAGACTACATTATAAATATTAAATACAATAACTATAACTCACACAAGCATATATTATAACTGTTTCTGATCTCTTTGTCTCTACTCTCTGCTGGCTTGCACTATATATATGTACTCCTTGAAGTTGAACCACCTGGAAGCTTAGCCACCATTCTTCGCATCTCCACATCTTCCACTTTCAATATCATTATATTCTCTTAACAACATTTTTTATTTAACGCTATATTTTTAATATGACTTCTCTTATTTGTAATTCCTTATTCTACTTCTGTTTCGTTTTGACTTCAGTTTTGTTGCATGCACCATATTCAGTTACTACCTCTGCTTACAGGTACAGGTACAAGCTCAACTCTATCACTGATAGTACCAACTCTACCAAGCACCACCAGAAGTGGGTCGGACCAGTAGGCCACAGAGTGATCACCGTCGATGTTAATGGTAACGGAGAGTTTCAGTCAGTCCAAGCTGCTGTTGACTCCGTTCCTGGCAACAACATGAAAAATGTGCTGATATTTATTAGTGCTGGATATTACATGTAATCTTCTGTTTTAGAGACTCATTAGATCTCTCTATTTTAGAGAATACACTAGCTCAATCTTATGATATGGTGAGTGTTGGCGCAGTGAGAAAGTGGTGGTACCGGCGACCAAACCGTACATTACTTTTCAAGGTGCAGGAAGAGACGTGACCGTCATTGAGTGGCACGACCGAGCGAGTGATCCTGGTCCAGACGGTGCAATGTTGCGTACTTACAGGACCGCTTCGGTTACTGTTTTTGCCAGTTACTTCTCAGCAAGAAACATAAGCTTCAAGGTATGGAAAGTTATAAATGTTCCTAGTTTTTAAAACATGTTAAATGCCCTAAACCCACTCCGGCATTTATTATATTATGAACTTGTAATGGTGTAAATATGTGTATGAATGTGACCAATCTGTATTCAAGGTTGGATAAGTTACAGGATGACTTAGTTTGTTCTTGATATATATTTATTGAGTTTGAATGTATCACCTGTGACGTGGATGTGAAGAGGTTTGAAAGCAGAACAACTAATCTAAGCCAATTTGAGACAAGGATCCTACGAGAGGGAAAAATCTAAACATTTTTCCACCACCTTTATGGTCGGATACGCCCTGTACCCTTGAATGGAGTCATAAACCCTAAAATGCTTGTATAAATATAGGGGACGTGTAGAATTATATTTTGGTAGAAAGTCGATATACATCATGATACATGTTTAAAATTTAACAAAATCTATATTTAGTATTTGCATTAATCTAACGACTTTAAGTTGTATATCACAGTTTTCTCAATTCAGATCTCTATGACTTAACAGTAAGAGATCAATAGATTAAACTCTGATAATGGTGATTATTGGATTAGCAAGAAGTGGTATTATGTATGATAATCTGTGAGCCACATTGATTGATGTTTGAAGTGATTTGATCAGAACACAGCACCAGCACCCATGCCAGGGATGCAAGGATGGCAAGCGGCAGCTTTTCGCATATCGGGCGACAAGGCATATTTCTCCGGCTGTGGATTCTATGGTGCACAAGACACTCTATGCGATGATGCTGGGAGACATTACTTCAAGGAGTGTTACATTGAGGGCTCTATTGATTTCATTTTTGGTAATGGGCGCTCCATGTACAAAGTAAGAAATCCAAATTTAATTATTTTTGTAGAAAGGAAGCTTGTGTGTTGATGGCAGGACTAGGATTTAGGAATTAGGATAGTATAACAAAGGAAAATGGCCGTAGTGATGGAATGGAAAAGGATGTTGCTTTCTTTTCTCTGTTTCTCAATTTGCTGACAAGAGCAGCTCAGCATTTTTGTCAGCAGTAGTAGTGCCAGAAGCCGTCTGAAACATGAAACCTGACTTAATTCAAGTACACACACACACACATATATATATATATTTATTTATTTATTTCTCATACACCTAGTTTTGGAATTTTATTTCCTAAAAAATGTTGACATCCACTTTTGTCAAGATACGATTTAGCATTTATTATAAGGGCGTGACTGGTTCCAGGACTGCGAGCTACACTCAATAGCCAACAGATTCGGATCCATAGCAGCCCAAGACAGAAACTCAGCCGATGAGAAAACGGGATTTGCATTTGTTGGGTGCAGAGTGACGGGTACGGGTCCTTTGTACGTGGGACGAGCCATGGGCCAATACTCGAGAATAGTCTACTCTTACACATACTTCGATGACGTGGTTGCACATGGTGGCTGGGATGATTGGGACCACGTCAGCAACAAGAACAAGTGCGTTCAATTAATTTTTATGATTCAGTATAGTAACTCCTTTTTCCTATAACGATTAATGAATTTCATTTCAGGACGGCGTTTTTTGGAGTCTACAAATGCTGGGGAGAAGGAGCTGAGGCAGTGAGAGGTGTATCATGGGCGAGAGAGCTAGACTATGAGTCCGCCCACAAGTTTCTGTCCAAGAGTTTTGTCAATGGGAGGCACTGGATCTTACCTCAAGATGCTTAACTCACTCTTACGTTACATTTCTAGTCCTCTAACTTCTTCGATTCCATTCATTCGGCTTTAGTTACTACAATTGTAAAGTTTTCATTAACAAGGTTACAGTATATTTATTGGAAAGAGGGCGGAAGAGACTGACGTGCAAGGTCTTGCTTTGTACATCCGACTGTTTTTGCTAAATTGTCTGTATACATGAAATTCTATTTTCTTAATAAGACAAACTATTGTGAAAATGGAATTTGGAAGCCCAAAATCCAATGGCATAGGTGTACGATGAAGTCAATGATTGGTAGCAAGATAATTTAGGAAAAGTAAAAATTGGAAAATAAATTTTTTTAATAATTAATAAAATTTACTTTACATTCTCAATTCAAATTATAAGAGAAATATAAAGAATTTTTTTAATATTTAATATACATAATAATTTTTGAGATATTATAGCAAGATTTGAACCCATGGCAACAAAATAACTATGAAACATATTTCGTATTTAATTTCTTAAAGTCAAGATTAATTAAAATATATAATATGATTAATCACGGTAAGATTTGATCTTACACATAGCGGAATAATTATAAAACATATTTCGTTTTTCGTTTTTCAAGGTCAAGATTATTTAAATTCTATAACATGATTAACACATGAGTATAATAAAACATGAATCTTAATTCATATTTTATTGCGAAGCTTGATCCATTTCTTATTGTTTCACTCTAACTATTTCTGAAATAGACTTATCTTAACTACCATAACTACACAAGTGTCTAGCCTATAACAATATTCGTGAAATGAGTTGAGATAACTTTACTATTATTGTGGAGAGAGTTAGGCAGAAGTGCTAGCTCTTTTAGAGTCTAAGCCTATTTATAATAGGTTCTGAATATTTTAATAATTTAATTGAAATAAAATCTTAATTTTAGTTAAACTTTAATTATAATTACAATTAATTCTAATTAAATAACAATTGAGCTCAAATAAGATCCAATATCTCATATTTAATCATAAAGTTTCTCAAACTCTATAATCAAGTCTAACTTGACTAAAAAATCTTTCACTCTTCAACTCATTCTTCATATGTAACTCATTAGGTTCTCACATATATTAGCAATAGATATAAACCCTAAATCATATTTAAGTTTAGATAAATTAAATTATTTTAGTTTATCTTTATTTGTCTTATTAAATGATTTATATCTATAGATCAATATCGACGTCTAGTAATGCATTATGACCGCCCAAATATTTAGAAATGTCAAAGTGGTTTTAACTGACCTTTTCATGCATGTTTTTTTTTCCATATACTTAAATCATTTTATCATACAAGGTTCTGATTAGACATAGAGCATGAAATTAATGTATATTCTATTTGATTCCAATAATGTTAGTTCTCCATCATTAATAATAGATTCAACTCAAGACATTTGAAAACTATTTTCAAAGTGTCATTCCACCTTAGACGAAAATTTGTCAAGTTAATATTAATTGAGAACGATAAAGCATTCTCTCTAATTACTTTAGGGTGATGAATCTTATATTAATCACTTAACTACCTCCATATAGTTCATACTATATCTAATGACTACTAAATGAGCTACCCTCGACTAAAGTAAGTTATAAGTAGTATCAAAACATATAATCCCTGTATGAGATACTTTAGTAATATCAAGTCAAATGATCACTTATACAATTATCACAATGAGATTTTTCATATAAATGCAAGTAATTTCCCAAATATGTCATCTCAGTGAACTTGTCCTCTAACAAACACTCATATGTTTGTTTAAGTATCTTCATACTTTATTCTATAAGATCGACTATTTCCTTCATAAGGAAGAAACATAACATATTCTTGTCATTTTATGCTTTATTAATGTCTAATGTTAATAACACAATAACTAGGAATAATACATAAATGCAATATGAATCTTATAATTATGATCTCATCATAATTGCATTTTCAATATATATTTACCTTATGGACTTTATCATATGCATCTAAATATATGTAAGATAAAGAATGCCTGTAAATAATTATGTCATTAAACTACAACTAACTAATTGGTTGTAGGACATAAACCAACCATCTCCCACTTGCACTCATCTAATCATTTAGGTATCTTATACAATATCACCATATGACTATCATGCTACAACTGGGATAATGGTTTAGTGAGAGAATTCGACAAGACTCTTTGTAGTGAGCACTTAGTTAAATCTTATAACTTTCATCTTAATTATCATCATAACTAAGAGAAACAACTTAAATACATACTTGGATCTTTAATGAGACATTAGCTCCTTTTGCACACCCAATGTCTCTAATTTTCTATAGTACATCATTATCTGAACAATGCAAAGAACTATACCAAGTTTATTAAATAAATTATTGATCCAATTAATCATTTTGACTAAATGAAAAATATATTTTGGTCTGATTAACGCTACATTGGAACCTTTCTATTATCAAAATAATATTGTTCTAAGTAAAATACACCTTAACAAGAATTTAATTCTAAGGTTAACATCCATATAACTTAGAACTCAAATAGCAACCCATAGATAGAATAGTGGATATATTTAATACTTCACAAGTATTAGATATCTCAAATTATAAACATCTTTAGTACATTATCTTTATATTTGGATTAGAATAGGTTAACAATTTCTATATCTATCTATATAGATCAAATTCTTAAAATTAAGTTGTTACATTTTTATATCCAACAAGAATTATTCTTAGACAATTATATTTTCAACAACTAAAAATATAAATTGTTGTTCTCTTTGACTAGTATGTCTCTACATACTCCTACTGAAGAGGACACTATACTTTTACTAACCTTCTTATAAAGAAAACAAATTCATAATCATCTCCAAATTAAACTATTTAAATTCATTATGAAAGTAACTCTTTCAACATCTTCTGGCCTTTTAACTATATATCAAATGTATTGATAAAGACACTAGTTCCAATTGGATGAATTGTTACAAGATTTGAACTTTTCAAATTTCATCTTACTCTTACTACTTATCTTGAGAATCGTTCTCCTATAAGTATTCATTGAAACGAGCAATTTGTTCAATGGGCATGTAAGACTATATCTAACCTTTTATATATCTCATAACTTTCTATTATTCAATTTAGTTCTAAACTTATTAGTCAATATATGCTTCAAGTAAGTATCACATCACAAATCATTCCAATATAATAATAGCTATTTCTTGTAAGGTCCTATTTTCCCTTTTAACATCACCGTGTTATTGAGGGGTTCTTAGAGAAGAAAAATTATGAAAGATATCATTATCCTCAAAAAAGGTTTCAAAACTTTCATTTTCAAGTTCCCCGTCATAGTCACTCCTAACAAAAAGTAATAGAAAGTTTCTTTTCTTTTTGTAGCCTTTTAACAAATTTGAAAAATGCTCCAAAGCAGTCATCTTTTTTACAAGAACAAGACCCAAGTAAATATACTCAAATCATCAACTATGACAAAAGCATAAAATTTTCCACCTAAAATAGCAATCCTAGTTGGTCCAAAACAAATCAATATGCAGTAATTGTAAAAAACTAGTGGAAGTTACCAAATTTTTTCTTTTGAATGAGCTTCTGGTTTGTTTTCCATTTAGCAAGCTTCACAAATCTTGTATTTCTTAAATTTGATCTTTGGAGCCTAATTACAAGTTGTTTAAAGTTGAGGTTAGAGATGAGGTCCACGATTGCATGTCCAAGTCTCCTATAACAAATCCGTACATCTTTATTAATAAATATTAGGCACTTCATATATTGGTCAGAGAAATCATCGAGATCAAATATATATATGTTTCCTTTTCTTTTTCCCAAAAATGCAATATTATTGTCAACTACTTGAGATATAAAACATGATCTCCCTTCAAAGCATAGTTTGTAGCCTATATCATATAAATGGCTCACACTTAACAAGTTATGCTTCAATCCATCAACTAAAAGTATGTTTTCAATAATTTTGTGATCTTCTTTACCAACTTTGCCGATATCAATTATCTTACCCTTTACATTGTCTTCAAATGTGACGAATCCCCCATTATCTCTAAGATTTGAGAATTGGGTTGCATCACATGTCATATGCCACTATCCATGTACCATTTGTTTCTTTTTTAGAGACCTATGAAATAACCTAATTAATATGTTTTAGGCACCCAAATAAGCTTAGTTCCTTGGTTGTTAATCTCCTTCTTTGTTTTCAACCCACTTGTTTGAGGGTTTATTCATTATCCTTTGTTTTGAGAAGAAATTTTTTTCAATGTGCCCATAGTTACTACAAAATTAATATACCATGTCATATGATTTGATAGTAAGATGATGACGATTATAACCTTGATGCATGAATGCATTCCTTATTTTCTATATGCATATGGGTCTTACAAACTTCTTGTTTATGTAAGTGATTTGAATGCTCTCTTTTGATAATGAAAAGTGCTAATATACTTTTATATATGAGACATGTTTCTTTTATTGTAATGATACTTGTATGGAGGGTGAACATATGCCATAGAATTATGCTTGGTGTAAGGCCTAATGTAGTATAAATGAGATTGCATATTATCATAATTTTTTGTGCATAAGTTGTGCCTATTCTTTCCTTGATAATGTTGAATTTTAGGTCTAGAATACAAATGATACATGAAAGAATGCGGTTTGCTCATTTATTATCCCAGGAATTAGTTCTTCACTATGGAAATGTTTTCCTTTGGCAAAAGTGACTTTAGTCTTGGAAGCATTCTTATGGCTATATCCAATTCCAAGCTTATTATGGGAACTCTTTTGAGTTTTTAATATGTTTTCTAGTTTCTCACTTCCTTTAGTGAGCTTAGATAATTAGTCTTTGAGATAATCAACTTCTTTCTTCAATACTTTATTGGGTCATGTTCATCCACTATGGTTGCACCTTTAAAAGCTTTGATGTTATGTAATTTATTCTTTATCTTTACATGTTTACTGATGCATGCTTCTAGATTCTTATGAACTTGTTTGAGTTTGGAAAAATAACTTTTTCTTTTTCATGCTCATAATTTCAAAACCCCCTTAATATGTTCATTATAGGTCAAATCAATATCACTATTATTATTATTATTATTATTATTAGTAGTAGTAGTAGTAGTAGTAGTAGTAGTAGTAGTAGTAGTAGTAGTAGTATTATTATTATTATCATCATCTTTTTTTACAATAAAGCACATATAAGCTACATCTCCCTCCGAATGCTCACTTTGGAGTCACTTGTATCATCCCAAATAGAGGCTTTGAGTACCTTCTTTGACCTTTATGCCTCTTCTCCTACTTGTCGTCTATTTCATGTTTGTTGTTTTCTTTGAGAAGAGGACATTGAAACTTCATATGTCTAGGTTTCTTATATTTTTCATGTTTGTTGTTTTCTTTGAGAAGAGGACTTTGAAACTTCATATGTCTAGGTTTCCTATATTTAAAGTAAATAATATTATTTGATTTGCATTTTAAATCTATCTTAACTCTTTGTAGTCCTTTCTTTTTTAGAAGGTCTTCCTCAAGAATTTCTTGAATATGCTAATGATTAATGTATTATCTTCTTCATCACTTTTACTAGTTGTGTTCTCTTTCTAGTCAATTGATTCTTCCTTTAAGACTTCGAATGCTAAATTCTTTATCTTTATGAGCATCATTTCTTCTTACATCTCTTCGAGCATCGTTTCATATGTAAGAAGAGATTCAATAAGCTCTTCTAATGGTAGAGTTGTTAGATCCGTTGCTTCTTGTAGGTCGTCATTTTAGCTTTCCATATTTTTGGTAGTGACCTAAGCAATTTTCCATTTAACAATAGTGTAGGTTCTTCCAAAACCTTTGAGGGTATTGATAATATCAATAAATTAGTACACACGCTAGAAATTATTTCATCATGTTTCCTTTGAAACAATTCATATAGTGAGTTAGCATGCTAACTTTGATTTCCTTAAGTTGATTTATTCCTTCATATGTAACTTCTAATGTATGCCAAATTTCGTGAGTTGTTTTGCACATATAAACTCTATTAAGTTCATTTCTTCCCAATGAACATAATAAAATATGGATGAGTTTAATATTTAAGGAGATTAATCTTTTGTCTTAAGGATTCCATTACTTTTTCAATTTGGGAACTTTTCTATCATCTTTAATTTTAATATGAAGTATATACCATTTGAGACAATTGCTTATAAAATGACATATTCAACCATTAAGAAAATTTTCATTATTGTTTTAAAATAAAGATAATCATTTCCATTAATGTTTTGACCCTCTTGGTTAAAGGATAATGAAAATGTTCCTAAATATGCCATTATAACTTTGCTATAGGATTTTGTTTGATACTAGTTGTTACAAAGATTTTCCTTCAAGCACCAACTTATCTGCTAGTTGCGCCAATCTTTTTGAACGCCAATCTCACTTATGTTGGACCCCGATCTTTTAGTGAAATTTAGAAATATTAAATGAGAAATTGTTGGTAATTATTCATGTGCAAAGAAAAGAAAAATTCTTGAATTTGAAATGATATACAAGAATTAGGTCGTGAATGTAGTAAGT
>JAOTBA010000205.1:28786864-28799532 GCA_025629845.1 Erythroxylum squamatum
AAGCTATGCTTGAATCTTTGTTATGATTTGAAAAGAGTATGAGAGCTCCAGTACTCTCTTGGCATGTGTTGATGTTGGTTGTGTATTGTGTATGACCTTGGTCCTTTAATCGTGGAGTTGCTGTTGAGTTTTGCCTTGAGAGAGGTCGCTGGAAAATTGCTAAGGTTATGAGTTGTGGAAGTTTTGCAAATTCTGGTTTTGTTGTGTGTTCTGCAAATTTCTGGGTTGATGTGGGTTAAATGGAATCATTACGACTTCTTGAGAGTGTTGGGTGAGCTGTAGAGCTCTCCCAGGACGTTTATGGGTTATTTATGATGTGTTAATGGGTAGGTGTAGTGGTTGGCATTAAATGGGCGTGCTGTCAATTTTGCAAGATAGGAGAGTTAGAAGTCGGTTGGGTCTGGTCGTTGGGCGAGACGTCCAGGCGCTCGGCAAGCGAGCGCTGGGCGAGCGTCTCGGGCGCCCCAGGAGCTCGGCATGCGGGCGCTCGGCACTCTCGTGCCCCAGGTGGTCGGCATGAGAGCGTCGGGCGAGCACCTTGGGCGCTCGGCATGCGCGCGCCCCAGGCACTCGACATGCGAGCGCCGAGCGCCCTTGGGGGCTCTTGGAGCTCGTCAGTTGGGGGGTCGGTTCCTGGTCGACCGACCCCTCTTACTTCTTCTTCTGGCCAAAATTTTTGTGTAGACCTCTGATTGACCTCATTTTTTTGAAGCGATAGATTTCTAAGAAAATTTTCTATCTTTCCACACTTGTTTTATCAGAGATGCTGGTAAATTGAAAAAGATGGTTTAGAACAAAGAATGGCAATTTAGTCTCCTAGATTTTCGAATTTCGCCATGAAGTTGGTAGAGAGTCAGTTTTCACTGTTTTTTTTAGACAGTATTTTAACCATAACTTCTCCATTTCTAACCCAAATTGAGCGTTTTTAGTGACGTTGGAATCGTTAGAACCGAGGGAACAATTTTATTAAAAAGCCAATCCAAATTTTCTATTTGAGTTTTTCCCTCTTTGCGTGTGTGGTCGACATGTGTTCGGTTTTGGGTCCTCTATGCTGTGTGGGTCCGAATGTTGGGCCTCGGAGACGGGGTCCAACAGATATCTTTGACTAGAATAAGTTACAAGTAGTATCAAAATACAACAATCCCTATGTGAAATACATTAGTGATCTCAAATCAAATAATTACTTATACATTCATCATAATGTGAATTTCATAGACATACAAGTAATGTTCAAAATAAAATTGTTATATGGGGTTAGTTCAGTGAACTTGTTATCCAACAAGCACTCACATGCTTGTTTGAGTATCTCTATACTTTATTATATAAAATCGATTATTTCCTTCATACAAAAAAACATAACGTGTGCTAATCTTTTTATGCTCTATTAATGTCTAGTATTAATATAATAATAACTAGGAATAATTTAATGATAATATATAAATGTAATATGAATATCATAATTATAATTTTATCATAATTTCATTTGCAATGTATATTTATTCCACGAATTTTATCGTATATATGTAAATATGTATAAGATAAAAATGTCTTTAAATAATTATGTCATTAAACTATAAGTATCTAATTAGCTATAGGGTATAAACCAACAATAATAATAGAACACATATTAACCACTCACATAAGTTCATTGATATGATTTATGACATTAATATCATAAACAAAAAAATTTAATGATAACTTATTTTTGAAATAAATTAAACAAATATTGTATGACTATTTTTAAAATTTTACTTAATATTATAAAATTGACGAAATTATTTTGTAATTTACCCTTTATTTTAAACCTATTTATCTAGTAATACTAAGAAACCCATGATTGCTTCATTTATTAATCTTCTAAGATAAGATATGATAGGAATTGAAAAGGAAAAGAATATTGAATGAGAACCAGATGGTCAAAGTCAAAGTCCAAGATGTGGTGCACGACCATCTGTGAGCCGATAGGTTGTGGTTTACAACTTACATTGTCAAGGAAAGCGACCATTTCGTGTGTTGACGCCCTCTCGCTTTGTGTAATTCCAATCCCCGGCCGTGTCGTGGCCCATAACGTTTTCAGTTTCTCTTTATTTGTTTATTTCTTTTTCCCTATCTAAGATATACAATACACAGTGGAAATACTTATTCTATATAGTTTGCTTTTAGACTTCTATTCACCACATCGAAAGCATATTTTTTCAAAAATGAAGCCGCAGTCTCTTAATGTTTTTATAAATCAAATGTAGCAACTTAGAATTGATTATATTTTGTATCTATAATTTTAATTTTACACTCGGATCGGATTACTAAAATCATATCTCAAACTGGTTCATGTATGATTTGACAAGGACCGAGCATTGGTATAAGTTATCCTGGGGGCAGATCTTCTGTCCCCCTTATTGTGTACCTACTCAGTACCCCCTTAATTCCAGCCATCCAACACAATAAATTAGATTATTGAAATTAAAAGGGAACAGAGGGCACAGAATAAAAGGTACAGAAGATCTGTACCCAATTATCCCAATTCTACACGCTTAACAAATAATAGTTATGTTTTATGCTTTATTTTAGTATGTCATTTTGAATGTATTAAGAAAATAAAATTTGTCAAAGTAATAAATTTATATTTATTGAACATAATAAGAACTAGATGAAATTAATTTTATTATCTAATATAACATTTATTAATAAATACTAACAATTTATTTGTCATAAATAAAAAGGCAACTGGCCATAACTCCATATATTATGAATAAGTCAAAGTCAAAATTCAGTGCATAAATTTCTCTGATTTAGAAGCAGTTATAATATACCTAACCTTTTTAAAAAAAATATTTTTTATAACTTAAACTTTTTATAACTTTATTTAAACTTTTTTTTTAATAACTTAGAACATTTTATTTCTCAAATAACGAGATAGGTAGGAGACCCTGATCCACGAAATATATATGGTTGGTCACATGCCTCTTACGTCACCTGCGGGTATAAGCATTGTTTGTATGACAGCTTCGTCGTTGCTTCACCAATTTGCTGCACCTACCCTCGTTTTCTTCTTCATTCAACGCTACCCCATTAGTCTTCTTCTTCTTCTTCTTTTCTTCTTCAGCCACCATTTGACATTATAAATACATACAAGCGAGAACCATTTGGTCATAGGATTCAAAAGCAGAGTTTGATTTTTAGCCTTTGTTGGGAAAGAATCTGCTTATGGCTTCCATCAACTTCTCTTCTTGCCCTTCAACAACTACGGCGAGAAGATCTATTTCACGCCTTCAGTGAGTACTCTTTTTGGTTATTTCCGTCTGAGATTTATATGTTTCGTTGTTTTGTGTTGCAAGTCCCCATCTTTTTACAGGCCTTTAGTTATCAGCTGTTTTTAGATGTCCATGTTTCTTTTCTTCACTTTTCCTGTTCTCAACGTGTGATTTTAAGTGAATGGTTTTTCTGCTCGATTCCATAGCTCCTTAGGATCTTATTTGGACCAAATTATTTGGCGATCAAGTTTGGTGCTTTATATGTCAATCAACCTTTTCGGTTCAGGTGCGTGGTATGAGGAAGACGGATGTTTTCCCTCCCAATACTTTTAATACTTCAGATGTTTTTTATGGAGTTAGATTTCATATGAAGAGTCTGAATTTGGTACAAGTATAAGCATTGGAAGTATTGTTTTAAGCAGTGAACGCTCTTATACGTTTTTAAGAACCCAAGGATTATTGAAGGAATCGGAAATTTGTTCCATCCATTCGGGTGTCTGCCTTTGCTCCATGTTTAATTCAATTGGAATTGCTCAGTTGAACGCTCTGCGTATTGCAGTTCATACTTTGTTGTCATTTATAATGATAACCTGATTGTTGACATACTAAAGTTACTATTTATTTGAGAATTTCATATATTGTGAGTTATTCTGGGCTTGCGTATATTGTTTGAGAAGTCTAAATCTTGTCAATTACTCCAGGCTTGCCTACTTAAAGTCATGCTTTTTGGGTGCTGTTATGTTACTGTCATTCTTTCTCGGCCAGTTTTTCACTGGGTTATCAAATATATGTTGACATCTGCTTGTCTGTAGCATATGCAGAAACTTCAAGTCATTCAATGGATTACATCCATTGAATTCCTCCTCAGTAATAGGGTACATGCCTGATTTCTCATTGATCCAGCTTAATGGTAGTAAAACCTCTTTGAGCATCAAGGCTGTTGACAAGGTTCGAGCAACACTAATATCTGATGAAGGTAACCTACTGTCCTATGCCAATGAAAATGGTGTTGCTGCAAAAAGTGCTGCAGTTGATTTTGGTTCAGTCAGAGTTGAGGTGCAGCCTGAAGCCATAGCACTTGAAACCCTGGCAGCTGATAACACGGCCATTACTAGTGGTTTCCCCACGGATGATGATGAATTTGACTTGGATTGCCCCACAGAAGGTTTTTCTTCCATACCCGAGGCCATTGAGGACATTCGCCAAGGAAAGGTAATTAAGTTCTTTTCCTCAATTTTCCCGACAGTAGATTTTATAATGAATTATTCAGTATTGTTTCTTAATTTGGATTTTTCACAAATAAGCTGTCAAAATGAAGATTTTGCTCCAGTTTTTGATTAGAATCTCCTATTTCAGATTGTGGTTGTTGTAGACGATGAGGATAGAGAAAATGAAGGAGATCTTATTATGGCAGCAGAATTGGCAACACCTGAAGCTATGGCTTTCATTGTGAAGTATAGTACTGGAATAGTTTGCGTGAGCATGAAAGGAGAAGATTTAGACAGATTGCAACTCCCACTGATGGTTTCCCAAAATGAAAATGATGAAAAGCTTCGCACTGCATTCACAGTTACAGTGGTATGGCTTTTGCCAACTTTTCTCCTATGTATTTGGAAGTTTTGACATTCACCTATTAATGATGTTTGCACGCATAATTTTGCTAGGAATTTTAAGAATCTTCCTTTGATTTAAATGGAAATGTAGTCTTGATGCATTCATCTAATTGCATTTAACGAATGACTTTTAAAAATGCAAATTCTGTGGAACAACAAAAGGTTCCAGACCTGGATAGTGTGTAATTACATGGGGCATTTAAAATCATCAACTAGGATGGCTAATAAACTTTGTGAAGAGTGGAAATTTTAATTTTCTTTTACCTAATATTTTTCTTATAGTACAAATATTTTACACTATTTGGCTGTACTTCTGCAGGAAACATAGACACCCCTATGTGGAGCAATATACCTTTACATTAGTTGGGGGCACTAGTTACATTTTTAGAGTAGAACTGCAAAATAAGGTCCTTGAAAAACTAAATTTTGATTAAGGAGGCCTGAAACTAAAATTTGACTATGGATGCAAATGACAGTCCTTGAAACAGCTAAATTCTTAAAGGCAAACAGCAAAGAGGTCAATGAAAATGGGATAGTCAACCAGCTTACTTCATATTGATTATCTTTATACCATGCCAGTTCTTGAGTTCTGTTTTTCCCTGCATCTGTTTTTTAGGATGCCAAACATGGTACAACCACAGGGGTTTCAGCTCATGATAGGGCAACAACAGTGTTGGCTCTTGCTTCCAGAGATTCAAGACCTGAAGATTTCAATCGCCCGGGCCATATTTTTCCACTGAGGTACAGGGAAGGTGGTGTCTTAAAAAGAGCTGGGCATACTGAAGCTTCCGTTGATCTTGCCATTTTAGCTGGACTTGATCCTGTTGGAGTTCTGTGTGAGGTTGTAGATGATGATGGCTCCATGGCCAGATTACCAAGGCTTCGTGAATTTGCACAGCGGGAGAATCTGAAAATTATCTCAATTGCTGATTTAATTAGGTAATGAATCCTTTTCTTCTTTTAGATCATTTTCTTTAAACTCAGCTTGAAACTAATATGGTTTAGTAAATCATTTTTTTTTTTCTCCAAAGGATGCAACTAAAAAGAGGATTTTTCTGAAAAAGAGATTTTCTTGTTGAATGCAAATATTTCTTCCACTGAATAATGTTTTGCTACTGAATTTAGTATTGAGTTGGCAGCTCATACATTGCTCAAGTTAGAACATACACCATCCTATTTACTAAGAGGCCATTGTATTTTTTGTTGTTGTTTGGATTTCCTGTTTAAAAAATATGCAGTTAATCGTATTGCTTGTTAATTTTGGTCTGTACTTACATCCAATTTGAGGTAGTAATTTGAGAGTAAAAGTCAAGTAAGATCATAGAAATGTTTGTGGAATAATGTACTAGTGTTGCTTTGCCATGAAGTTCTGGCTTGAAGACTTGTCTGTTTGTTGATGAATTTCATATGGTTTTTGGATGTAGTTTTAAGCTTTTTTTGCAATATCGTTATCATTTTTGAGAGATTGGTGGCCTGATGTCTCCAAATGAAGTTTATTTCTGAATATATCATCTTTATAGGAAGTCACTGGCCTGTGATATTGTTTATCTCATCATCTGGATTACAATTTACAGGTATAGGAGGAAGAGAGAAAAATTGGTAGATCGTTCATCTGCTGCTCGGTTACCAACAATGTGGGGTCCATTCACAGCTTATTGTTATAGATCAATCTTAGATGGTATAGAGCATATTGCCATGGTTAAGGTGAGCAGTATTTGCAACTTTGAGATTGAATTTTCAATTCTTTTGTTTTTTGCTTGTGTACTTCAAACTTGTCTGTGATAAAGTTCTTGCTAGTAGGCAGAGTTTTTTCAATCTGGTCATGTACTTGTGGTGTGCATCTGAGATTTTGTTCGAGTCTACCATAATAGTTCCAGTTATGAAAACTACATAATAGGGTTAACCTTAAGTGCATTTTCTGTTTATCGCACTTACAGTGATATAGGCAAACTAAAGGTTGAACAGAGCTCTTAACCATGCATAAAAGTTGCTGTTGTCATGATTAACTCCTTTGAAAGCTATCAATTTATTGATTATTTGTTTTGTTTTTGAAATAGATCATTAGGAAGTAGTTAGATTTGCATAAACTAGAGGTCTGACAGAGCTCTTGACCATGCATAAGATTCTTTGTTATCATGATTAACTCCTTTGTAAACTACTAGTTTATAAAAACAGAACTAGTTTTGTTTCTGAAATGAATCATCAAACTAGTTAGATATTGCAGATTTTTCATTTAGGGAGTTGGGCGGGAAGAGTTTCTAGAGGGGATCTGAAACCTTCTTAAGTTATTTTCTCAGATCCAAATGAGTGAAACACAGCTGATGGTTTTCTGGTCATTTGGGCATAAACAGCTTTTTATTTACACGGGCTGTGTGAAGAATAATAACATTAATCTGTACTTTTAAGTTATATCTACCCTGTTTTAAGGTCAAGCTTCCAACTTACATTTGTCAACAAAAATGATGTTTGTGTGCAGTTCAAATGTTATTCTTTGATGTTTGTGTGCAGTTCAAATGTTATTCTTTCCAAATTAGAGTACTTGTTGCTTACAAGAAATTTTGCTGTTCAAAAGGGTGATATTGGAGATGGAGAGAATGTCCTTGTGCGAGTGCACTCAGAATGCCTCACAGGAGACATATTTGGATCTGCTAGATGTGATTGTGGGAACCAACTGGCCCTTGCAATGCAGCAGATTGAGGCTGCTGGCAGAGGTGTACTGGTATACCTCCGTGGGCATGAAGGAAGAGGCATCGGTTTGGGCCATAAGCTGCGCGCTTACAATCTCCAAGATGCTGGTCGGGATACAGTAGAAGCAAATGAGGAACTAGGACTTCCTGTTGATTCACGAGAATATGGCATTGGTGCACAGGTATTCCTAGTGGAACATCTCTGTAGGATACCTTCATCTTGCAAATTGCAGATATCTATCTACTCTGTGCGGAGTTTGCTTTCACTGTTCTTAATTAACTTTTTGGATGTTTTAATTAAACTGTTCATCGGAATAAAAATCAATCTTTTGCAATTTCTTATTAAAATGTTTCTGAAGGTAAACTATTGGACCATTCCTGCAGATTTTACGCGAACTGGGTGTAAGAACAATGAAGTTGATGACCAACAACCCAGCAAAGTATATTGGCTTGAAAGGTTATGGTCTGACAGTTGCCGGTAGAGTTCCTTTAGTAACACCTATAACCACAGAAAACAAGAGATACCTGGAGACCAAACGTGCTAAAATGGGCCACATATATGGGGTGGAGGTCAATGGCCGTTTCAGTAGCCTCATAAAGAACAATGGTAAATCAGCAGTAGACACTTCATCAGATGCTCTACTTCAAACTTAATTAGTGAACAAGAGGTCAAAAATAGCTGCTTTGACAATGGAGGAGATTCATATTCATTTACAAACAAGATCATTCTTTTTCCCAGAAATTGTATAAATTGGACACGGGGAATCCCAGTTGTGTGTATATTCAGCTTCAAACTGTTCCTAATCATTCCCGCTTGCAATAGGCTGCCAGCCTCGCATTTTCCTTTTACTTTTTGCTTGTCATTCATCCTTACCAAGAATGCTGTGTCCTCCAAATAATGAACACATGTGTCTCATTTTTATGTTTTTTAACAGGAGAACTATGTTGTTCTTCCAGTGAGTATCGAGATATCAGAAAATTTTCTTTCCTTTCTATTTTAACTTTCCCTCTAATGCAACTTTGGTTTGAAAGAACCAATCTTAAAAATATTACACAAAAGAATGTAAAGAAAAATTTAATTCAAGTGGATTTCAACACAAAATTCTCGAGGTTCCAATCACCCGTTCTTATTCTTATGTTCTTGTTTTGTTCCATGCGTATTTATTCATTCATTTGCTATAAGTTTCATTTATTGAATGAATAGATGCTCGTGAAATATGGTAGGAACATAATAATAAGAACAAGTGATTTGTTTCAAGATTTCCTTCCATTATTGGGACGTTAAATTCTCAACAGTGAATGTGCTGTGAGGATTATGCCATTGATACACGTGTACATCCCAAATCTATTTGACGCTACCACCAGCTACGACTGTACCACCAGCTACGACTACCAGCCACCACAGTCGTAGCTGGTGGTGGATAATGGGGGTGCTCACCTACTGCCACCGTAATTTCAGCCGGTCTTCATTGTGGTTAACTTACCCCACAATGGCTCATTTTTCATTGAATTGCGTAATTAGATCATTCAATTCTTTTCCCATTCTGGGTTTGGTTTTGACTTTAAAATTTAACATTTCTTAATCTCACCTGTGTCCCTTCTTTAAACCGATTCTTTCCAAATGGATACTAATGCTGGTTTACTTTCCCTTGTGTTTTATTCAATTGTGGTTTTGTTTTCTTAGATCCTTACCATTAAAAAAAGAAGAATAAAGTACTATATAAAATTGTTAAATGTTTTATAATTTCCATTTTAGAAGACGATAGGTATTTATACAAAATTAATATGATATCTTCACCAAAATCTTAAAACATTAAGATTATGCATCAATTCTTATATATGAACTTTCATTAATTCTTATTTTTAGTCCATATAGGAATTTAATTAAATTGAGTTTGATATCATATTAAATTTTTAATGATCTCTTTTTCAAAAAGAAGGGAAATAATTCATTTACATAAAAGATGTATATTTATTGGTCTTCTCATATGGTACTAGTAAGAGGATTCATTAAATTAGTGAAAAACTCATTAGGAATTTCTTATGAGGGGGTTATGATTCTAATAGGGACATGCCAAAATAAAGTGGAGTGATATTTACAGACCTAAGGTCGAGGGAGGTCTAGGAGTTATTCCTATTAAATCCACTAGCAAAGCTCTCAAGATAAAGAAGTTCTGGTCCATTTTGTAGGGTAATGAAACTCTATGGTCAAATGGCTCCATATGTATATTCTAAAGGGAGGAGTATATGTGCTATTACCCCAAAACTTCTCATAACTGGTTTCTAACATAACTAATGAAGCTAAGGGAAGTACTAGAACTTGAAATTTCATGTCAAGTTGGTAACGGAGAAAAGGCTAGTCTTTGTTATGACAATTGATCAGGGAGGGGCTCCCTAATCATGATCAAATAACCATTTAACTCTGAAGCCACTTCCCTTCAAGTGCAAAGGTAAACTCTATCTTAACAAAGGATAGTGGATTGAATTCCTAAGGGAGCTTCAATTCCTAAAACCTAACTATCAGCCAAATATAATGTCCCCTAACATATACATTTAGAGAACCCATCCACGGGGACAATTTAGTACCAAGATCTATGGAGAATGGCTGATATAGAGAAATGAAAAGGTAGACTGGCATATAATAGTCTGGTATAAAGAGCTTTTGCTTAGCTCTTCATTCATTTTATGAATAGCAATCCTAAACAAGCTAAGCATAATGGATAGGCTTCCCTACCTGAGTCCTAATGAGGAATGTGTACTATGCAACTCAGGAATTGAAAATAGAGATTATTTATTCTTTAAGTGCCAATTCTTTAGGAATATTTGGAACTAGATCATAAACAAATGCCTCTGGGGTTTAAATGCTCACCAATTTACAAGGATTATGCAGTGGTTCATCATATTGAAATCAATTTCAGAGCCTAATACTAGTCTCTATCTTATTTCCTTTGCGAGTTACATGAAGGAAATATGCATTGAAAGAAACCTTAAAAGGTTCCAGGATAAAAGTAGAAATCAGAAGCAAGTTTTCAATTGTGTGTCATTTAAAAATAGAGAGCAAATTAACTCTTCAAACTCCATAAAGGAATGTTCACCTCAAATAGCCAGATTATGGAGAATATAGCTAATGTATGCTAATTGTATATAGTATTCCTAATCTCAAATGGAAAGCATATAATGGAGGGCTTACCTCTAGGATAAAAATGGAGTAGAGATGAAAGGACACATCAGGGTTGCATATGAACCCAATCGGTAATTAGTGAGAAGTGCGATTAGTGGCCTATTGAGGGAGATGGATTTGTCTCAACCCTAAAAAGCAATCGTTTCTAGGAATCATCGTGAATTTAAAGCCATAATATGAATCCTTCATTTGGAGTTTGAGAGAAGATAGAGCCAGAGATGAGTCTTTAAGTAGTATTCTTTGATAACTATGTATTTTTCCCTTTAGGACAAATTGATGTCAATTTAGGTGGGTCTATTTTATTGTCCTATTTGTTTTATATGATGCAAGAGCATTATAGTGGTAGGCTGATTGTAATTCTACAGTCCTCTTATTAATTAAATTCTTCTTTAATTTCTCAAAAGAAAGCAAACATGTGGTATCTACCTACAAACTCCCGATGATAAGTCTAACAAGTTCAATAATTAAATTGTTGGTAACATGTCTCACAAATTTGATACTTTTACTAGGTTATAGAATCAGCAAGTTGTTTGAGAACAACTGAAGATAGTAACCTTCACAAAAAATATATGAGAAGAATTTTAGATATTATTAACCAAAAATACATATAAAAGTAAATAATATGTATAAAAAGTATTTTTAAAATGTATAATAATTTAAAAAATTGAATCATTTTCTTGTTTCATGTGTTAAGAAACATATTCAAATATCTAAGAGTAGAGTTATGAGGATCCAAATCTTATAAGTCCTATGATACAAATTAATACTTCTAATTTATAATAAGAAATTGTTTGTATTGTAAGTTGTAACTTTTATTTTTTTTTAACTCATAACAATATTTTCATGTTTCCTATTGCTTCCAATCTTAATTAAGTAGTGATATTTTATCCACCTAACCATTCCAATAAGTGATATCAAAGCCTAATTAGGATGTACATATATACTTATCATATGATATGTGGTTGTCACTATAAGTGGATCCTTGTATCCTTCACATCAAAAAATAAGTTAGTTTTTATTCACTCTTTAAATATGTTAGATACTATACATGTAAATGATAGTTATTTATGTGGAATAGTGAGGGCTATTTCTCTTAAAGTAATTTCAGGTAGAAGCAATAACAACTAAATTTAAGATTTACAAGTTCAATATAAAAAATTTAATGTTGTGGAACTTGAAGATAAAAACTATCATCACAAAAGATAATTACCTTGTAATAAAAAATAAACGATCAACGTACTTTACAATTAACACCAAATAGAATGAAATGGATGTGAATGTTATTATAAATCTTCCTTTAGTGTTAGTAAATGAAGTTTTGTTGAGTGAAGAGGAGACGAAATAAGCAAAAGAGATATTAGAATCATATTACAAAGATGTAAGAAGTTAAGTCACTCTATGATAAAATTTTGCAAAATTTTATTATGCAATCTAGATACTAGTTAGTGAGATGATGAATGAATTGCAATATAGATACTAGTTAACCGTTAAAAGGTTGCATATTATAAAGCCAAATGGGAAGCTCTTTCATTTCATCATGCGAAGTTATAGAGTTATAAGAATGAGTTAAGAAGTGACAAGCATAGATTGTCCTATTAAGCTAGACTTAAGTGGGTTGAATTCTTGAACCCATTTTAAAGTTTTTCTATATTATGTTTAATGTATTGAAATTTGGTTTCCTTATATAGATTTTAGGAAAATTTAGTTTAGATGGTTGATTTTTATAGTCTTTTCTTAGGGGTACCTTATTAGTTACAACTATTTGAGATGGTAATAATAAAATATTTTTAATGGCTTGGGTTATTGCAGAGGGTGAGAATTGTTAAGTCAAAATAACTTTATAATTAATAATTTTGATAACAAACAAAAAGGAGACAAATGAAAAGCAGACGGAAGATATCGGAAGTAAAATACAGACGGAAGAGAGCGAAGTACA
>JAOTBA010000205.1:28818888-28833673 GCA_025629845.1 Erythroxylum squamatum
ATGGCTAAAACACTAGAGCATGCTCAATGAACTTACATTTTCCAGCTTTTGACTTCTAATATTTCACATTTAATCCAGCTTGCATCTAAACCATCTTTTCTATTTCTTTTTAAATCCATGAATTCTCCTTTATTTATACATGAATAATCATGAACAGCTTCTCCTTTAATAGTCCTAACTTACAGAAAGGTTCGGGGTCCAACAGGAATCAAATCATATTAATGTATTAACATAAGGCTCATCTAACCTAAATACTAACTGGATGTTTAGTTACATATGATCTAATTAGAAATCAAACATAAATCAAAAGAAAAGCGAAATGTAAACAATGGGTTTATAATTCTAAATCTCCCTAATTGTCTTTTATTGAATGTTCTTACATTGTAGAGGCTTGATCTTGTATTCCGATGGATCTTTCGATGATTTCTTCGTGTTTTCTACTTCTCTGGACCAAAATCATCCCTTCTAGACTTTCTCCACATCTGGGTTTCACCTCCCAAAGTCTACTCCTTACATTCACCTTCGAAACGTCAAATTTATATCAAAACCTAAATTTTTGGGTTAGGCATGGTCATGTGCACAGTCATGCATCAGATTGCGTATAATCAGAATTCATCAACTATCTTGAAAGTGCACAACCATGTACTCCTTCTAAATTGTTGATTTTATGTTTTACGCTGAGTTTTTACCCCAATTCTTCTCTTTTAAGTACACAAAGGCAATTATCACCTGCTAACATACTTGGAGCAGATTAAGTACCAAATATACAATAAAAGTATAAAATATCAAGCAAAATACATCAAATATGGGTGTAAAAATATAGTCAAATAGCTATATATCAAACATCCCGAGACTTAAGTTTTTCTTGTCCTCAAGCAAACCATAATAAAAATTATAAATGTCACAACATCAATCCATCATCAATATCAACCTGTCCATTCATAAATACATCATCGTATATTATTGAATCAAATTTACATGCAATCATGTCATTAAATTAACTTCCTAAGTAATATTAATTATAATCACATCAACAATCATATTGAAATCTGAAGCATATGGGTTTACACCTTTACCAGATTTCACTCAATATGCTCAAGTGTTTAGGGTGAAAAGTATCAAGACTCTCAATTCATGCATAGTAAAATCCTTACCATATGCTTGCAGTAAAATCACATCTTCACCACTTATGAAAAAACTAGAAACAAAAATAAAAAGGTCTTTGTGTAGGTTGTATGGGGCTTAGGTAAGGTATGATTGGGATAAAAAAGGTTTAAGTAAAGGAAATTTACTCAAGAAATATTATGCGAGTTGTTTACAAAGCATACATAGGTCCTTTTTCAATGCAACTCTATTGGTACTACTTCCTTTTACTTCCTTTTCTTTTATAAGCTCGTTTTTTGAACAATTCGAGTCTTCAGTAGCATAATTCAACATATATTGAACCTTTCACCAAATTCAAGTCCCAACAAACAAACAAATAAAGTAAATAACCTTCAAGGTTCAAAATGATAAATAAGTCTTTGAAGAAAAATAGGAACAATGTTAATATATGGGTAAAATCAATGAAAAAGACTAAGGCTCAACTTGGTTATTCCTAAAGGTCAATTTAAGGGTATGGTAATTTCAAGGAAACAAGCTTAAACAAGTTGGTAAATCTAAGTGCCTTTATCATGTTAATGTTTCTAATTTCCACAAATATGGTCTCAACATGTATAATAAAGCAAGTTCTAGAATTATCCTACTATACATGAAATCACACACATGAAAAAATAACAAGAGCTTAAATTTTTTTGAAAAAAGACGTATATGTAAGTGAACAATATGCAATTTTCATTCAACTTGAAGATTTCAATGATTACGAAAAATATGACTTAGAAAATTAGTTTCATTCTAACCATCATCCTTTTGCACACGAGTTCAAATCTATATTCAACAATAACATATAGTATTCATGGACAGATTTCATCAAACTCAAGACATCATTTCATAAAATATTATAATCAAGATTATAATAAGCTTAAAGAAATCATGTTAAGATTCATTAAACCCACTGCTGCACTTAAAAGTTGTACATTGTCCCTAATGAACACAATATAAGCATTTAGAAAAGTTAAGAGGTTTAGTGGTACTTTCTTGAATATCACGATTTCTAATTTGGATCCATCTAATACGAGACTAACAATTTTGCAAAATATAAAAGAAAGGATAAAAAGAAACAAAAGAAATAACATAATAGAAAATAAATCCTATACTAAAAAAAAAGCAAACACAAGATAATATGAAAATTGAAATAAAATTAAAACTAAATTATGGGTTGCCTCCCATGCAACACTTCTTTAACATCAGTAGCTTGACGTATCCTACACATTTAATGTCATCTTGAATCAATAATCAATGGCTTGCTTCCACCCATTTCTCCATAAAGAGATTTCGTAGCCTGCAAACAAGCCACATATTTCAAGATAATAACAAGGACATAATTTATCAAATTAATAAATCCAATTTCAAGCAATAATCCCCTTTTTAATGACAAACTGTTAATGAAAGAGGGAATAACAAAGCTGCTCCCTGAATCATCGATTGGCTTAAGCAGCTTGTCTTGGAGGAAGTGGGAACCCTCCGTACTTAAGGTCACCACTAACACCTCGTCAGTAGTTTCCTTACTTGGTTCCTCCATTAGTTCTTTCTCAACCTCCGCTGTACTCTCTTCTTCATCTTCTTCTTAGGCAAAGGCTTCTGGCTTATCTTCTTCAGCTATCTTCTTCCACTCCTTTGCTTTCTCTTTTTAGATGGAGTTTTCTTTGACTTCTTCTTCAGGAAGCTCTTCTTCACTACTAAGGGTGATATCCTCGCGGTCGTTACTATTAGTTTCAGTAGAACTGGGCAAACTCCCCTTGCATCTCATCGGATAATATATCCACTAGTTCATCGATTTGATTCACCATATTTCGGATAAAAATCCCTAAGTCTTAGTGTGATAGTCAAGCTTTAGTCTACCAAATCCTAACAGTCTTTTTCATGAATACCAAATAATAAGTCTGTTTATTTTTAAATGCCTCATGTCACTCATATTTGGGTTCTTCACTCACACTCTCAACAAAAAACTATTTAACATAAATTAATCAGATGGGATAAAAAATAGAGATATGGTAAAGTCAATAATTTATTGCTCTATGCATCAAGAAATACTACAAAGGAACTTGAGTTACTTTATTAAATCCCTCTATAATCAAATAGCTTAAAATACTATTGATAATCGTAACACTAATCAAAATAAACTAAACTACTACTATAGCAGTGGTGAGTCTAGGTTAATCCCATAAAGAGTGTGTGTAAAGTTTTTGAAATGAAGTTAATTAGTGCTTAGGTTTAAAGGTGGGTTTTGGTTTTTAAAAATAAGAAATTAAAATAAAGATAAAATAACTAAGAAAAGCAATTTAAAGAAAACATGTAAAAAATGATAAAAGTGGGGAATTCATTAGGGACTCAGTTCTTTGGTTCAATCTCGGTCTATACCCTAATTAAACATATTTCATTGATTTGTTGTTCTCTTACCTCTCCTTGAACTATTAATCATGGGTTAATAATTAACCCGAGTTTTTCCTTAATTAGTGTTTAATCAAGATACGTTCATTAATTAATTAAACCTAACCACCGAATAACCTAGGATACGATCTCTAGATTTAATTGGGTAGTAGCATTATGAACTAGGAAAATTGATTAATCAAGGAAACAACTACGTCATTTAACCTAGGCTATGTTATCCCTAATGATTACGAACCATTACTCACTTAACTATGGATTCATACATGAGCAACCAAACTATACGATAATACGATCATTTATACACAAAACTCAAATCCATATGCATAGGATAATATAATCAATTCATAAAGAGTACGAATAACAAACATAATGAAAAATATGCTTAACCGGTTTCGTCGGCATTGATGTCACCTCTGAACCGACGTCAGGACGTCTAGCCCTTCATCTTCTCCATAAGTATCTAAGCATTAGCCAATAACACCTTTGTTTCTATGGAACACGAATGGAAAATGAAGAAAATTGAATGTTTATTGCATCTGTCCAACCTTCTCCATTAATCTCCAACTATGCACTTATTATTATTGACAGCTGACCTACCTCCAAGATGATTTGATTATGAATAGATGATGATGAATGGAGTCCAAGTTGCTTTCCACTTTCCTCTCTCAGTTATTCTCCTTGTTCAACTATCTCCTTGCCATCATACACATTCCATCCTCCATATAATAAAGAGCTAGGTCAACTAGAGTGGGGCAGGTGGCAAGAATCGAAGAAAGGAAGCTGCTCCACTCTCTTTCCTTGTTTTATTCTTAAAGTGCAGCCCCCCACTCACTTCAGTTGAACCTTCACTCTCATTTTGCTCTAACTCCTGTCAACACTTGCTTCCCCTCTTTTATTTATTTAGTAGCTACATGAAAACACAAGTGAGGCAGCTAGGTTTTTATGTAAAATGGGATAGTTGTTACGTTCTCATCCTTTAGCCACACGTCACATACTTTCCTTTATTTTTACTCTCAGTTTTCCACACTTCTTAGCAGCCAACACCTATTCTTATTGATCCACATTTTGTCTTATTGCTCTATACTTTGTACAACCAAAGCTAGGTTAAACACGTGAGAAATGGGTAGCTAATTGACAGATGGTTCCAATGGACAGTTGTCCATTTGTTTCACGATGTTGAAATATGTCTTATGGGTGTGTGTGGTGACTCACACTCATGTGACATCTTGCATGGGCTGAGAGTGTCTCACATGCTTTTAATTCATCTCATTTTAATTGTTAAACAATATTCATGACTGGCTCATCTATCACATGAGTGAGAGATGTCTCATAGAGTTAGTGGTGTTTCACTCACGTGAGACACCTTGCTTGGACAGCTTGCATTGCATGGGCATCTCACTCTCCAATTTTATGCTTGTCTCCTCTTCTTGTAATCTCCTTCTTATTCCATGAAGAATATTAATCTTTAGAAAATGGCCCAAATATCACGCTTTTAACTCACTTTAACTTCTTTGCTTCAGAATTGTGTCTAAAATCACATACGAGTCAAAGTATCTAAAGCAATTCATGTCAATAATCGCTAAGTGTTTTGGAATAATTTCATAATCAATTAAGCACTTATCAATTTGCCCCACACTTAGCTTTTGGCCGTTCTTGGGAAAAATATCAAAATTAAGCTCAAAGACCCAAAACCTTTACTCAAATCCCAAATTTTCCAAGAATATGTAATCATTAGCAAAGATGAAGGACTTTTAAAAATCATGGCAAGAAATCAGCATTTTAAGCTTTTACTCATGATCAATCAACATTCAATACCTTTAAAAACTGAACAATCTAATAGTAGACTTGGAAAATGTGTTTAAACAAGATATGTTCATTGGCACACTCAACACCATTTATGACCATGACAATCCACAACTTTGCATATCATTTCTTCTCCACCACTAAGATTCACATGCAAAATTATGAATCAAACGACTTTTCAAGGTTGTAATGTGGGTAAAGGTAAGGTGAGATGTATTTGGGTCAAGTAACTTGAAAGCCATTAAGCTAGTGAAACAAAGCAACACTCAATGTGACATCAAGCGCTCAAGTTAACACTCATAAAAAACTGGGTACCGTCAGCTATGATGAATGCAACATTTATATTTCACAACCCAATTTAGCTCTCACACACAAACCACATGAAGAATATACCAATCTGAAGGAATCACTCATTCAATTGATGACAATACATTGAAACCACAAAAGAGTTAACCTTCTAAGCCAACATCTACCTTATATTCAACATACTCCAAAAACACATCATTACAACTTTAGGAGGATGAATTAATCATAAACACTTTCTCAACACATATGCAGTTCCTCCTTGATACATTTATTTAAACATTTTTTATTTTTTTATTTTTTATTAGCTTTTCTCTTTTCTTTCTTTCTTTTCCTTTCTCTTATTTTTTTTATAAAAATTAAAATAAACTACATGAACATGGGAATTTCAATAATAAGACATAAAATAACATCCCAACATTATAACCAACCCATACATATGCATACCCCTACATTTATAATTTTGTACTTCCACAAACTCAAAATCAACAAATGTTCCATTAGCTTCAAGGCTTGGGAAGGACATCTGGTTAGCTTAAAGCATTTAATGTGGCTAATACATAAAGAAAAGGCAAATAAAGCTCAAGGGGGCTTATCAAAAAGGAAAAATCATATAATGGGTAGGCTATTTGGCAAATGTAGTTCGAAAAAGCAAAAAATGCCCAATCATATCTATATTAATTGTTGGACCTCGAACTTTTCTATTAAATGAGAAATCGTTGATGATTATTCATGTATAAGGAAAAGGAGAATTCATGAATTTGAAATGAAATGGAAAAAGATGGTTTAGATACAAGATGGCTTATATAGGAAATGTTGGAAGTCAAAAGCTGGAAGATGTATATGTTCATTAAGTATACCTCAATGTTTTAGCCATAACTTTCGTTCTAGTTATCCGAATGAGATGATTTTTTATTTGGGTTAAATTTGAGAGATAAGGCTACAAATTGTCTGAGGAAATTGAGTTCTAATTCAGTCTCTAAGAGTGTCAATTTTTGGATGGAAGTCAAGCGCAGGATAATGTTTTAGCATAAGAACATTACGAAATGTTTGGTGTATAGCTTTCAAATTTTTGAACCAAATTGAATGATTTTGGTTTCATTAGAAAAGTGAGACAATAAGGAACATTTCTCTAGAAGGAAGTGCAAGCAAATTCCTTCAATTGCATGATTAGAAAATGTTTGATTTTTGGAAGCAGTTAAGTATGATTTAAATGAAATTTGAGGTCTTAATAAAGTATTTTTGTAAAATTACTTAGCATGTTAATGGGAGTTAATTAGCATGTTAATTTGAGTAAGATCATATGACATAAGTTTATTTAATTATAGTATTAAGGTGGTAAGTTTGCATGAGGGGCAAAATTGGCAAGGCACTTAAGCTTTTAAGTTGCAAGGCTTATATGTAAGGGCAAAGTGGTCGTTTCTCATTCATTAATGGCATTTTTGTAAATAGAAGTGTAGGTTGGCTTTTAAGGAAGAGTGGTGCACGAAATTAGAAGGAGAAGAACCAAAATTAAGAGAGAAAGAGGGAGAGTTCGGTGGAGGGAAGAAGAGAAAGAAGAAAAGATAGAAGCCACGCTAGGGTTTGATTTTCCTTGGTTTTTAAGAGTGATTTTGAGTTGATTCAAGAAGGAAAAATGTGGAAGAAGATAAGAGCTTCCATATGAGCCAAGAAACTCCTCATTTGGTGAAGGATCAAGGTAAGAATATTTGTGATTTGTTGGATTTTTGTAAGGGTTGTGGTTTAGATAGCTTAAGAAATGCATGGGTTTAAGAATTCTAAGATCAATTTTATGAATATGTTTCTTTGGGTTGTCCAATTTGGATTCCTATTGAATGGAATTTTGCCTTTGATGAAGGAAATCAAGAGAGGCAAGAGGAGCAAGAGAGGAGGGATTTTGAACAAGTATAAGCAAGGAATTTCAAGGTGGGTTTCATGTTTATAATTTGAGTAATGAGCCATTAATGTGTTTTCAAAATCAAGAAGATAAAATGATTTCAATTACTTCATAAATGTTGCTTTTATTGCTTTTAAATAATTTGTGAAATTGCTATATGTTTTGGTATATGAAATTTTGATGATGAATTATGAATTGCTACATGAAAGGATTTTTTTTTAAAATTTCATGTTCATGAAAAACAAGTTTCCAAAAATTTGCCATTTGGGTAATCTTTTTGCAAGTCATGATTACATATTATGTGGGCTTGCGGTAGTTCCTTAAGAACCGTCACGTGCACGTTGACCCAAGAATAGGCTTCTCCCGCCTGCCCGCTATTGGCACGGAGCTCCTTCAAGGACTCCCTCAAGTTTACGGCTACACAGGACCATTATATAGGAATGTGTAGTGCGTCATGAATATGGACCTACCCAAACCATTTCTGATGTGCATAAGTGTTTATGATTTTGTGAATAAGTTGAAAAAAATGCATAAATTGTGTTGTTTTGATTTTGATTACATGAAAAGAATTTTGAGAAAACGTGTGCTTTATGATTCAATAAGGATTTTTATGAAAATAAACTTTTTGAACGGTTTTGCTTGTTATTCGTTATAAACTTGTTACCCACAAACTTTCTAGCTCACCCCCCTCTCTTTCCCCAATTCAGGTGATGAGCAAGAGATCAAGTGAAAGTGAATCAGGGCATAAACTCGAATTACAGTTTTTTGCTGTTTTGGAGTAATTTATGTAAAACAGAGCTGTAATTGCATTTTGAGCAATTATCATTCAAGTATCTTGTGTAATTTGGGAATTTTGCGAAATGATGTATTGTGGCATGAGATGCCAATAAAGCTTGTAAACACTTATTTTATGATGTAAATGAAATATGGTTTTGTGTATGGATTCGAAATGTAAATTTTTGTATGGATGATATTAGTTGCAATTAGATATAATTGAAGAAGCTATCCATTTGAGTTGATGAACTTTGAATATGAATTGCTATTACTTGTAAGTGAGATGTTATGTAAGAGAAGGATAGGAATTATGAATGGTTAAGAATGATGTTGCATGAGAGGAAGTGAATTTGGGACAAATTTCCAATTTTTCATAAGGGTAGGATTGTGTTCTGAATTCAAAGGGAAATTCTAGAATTATCTAGGTAGAATTAGTAGAACATGTCTTCTTGGAAGTCATAGATGATCTTTATAGCTTTCCAACGCTATAAAGTTTGTAATTTTTGGATACCGGAGTGAAAAGATATGATCGTTACAAGATGTGATGTTGCATGTAATATATGCAAAGGACAACTATGGTATGTTGATGAGAATTGTGGTTTTGATGAAACAAATGAGTTGGGAATTGAGAGTTTTATGAGATAATTTTGATGTTTGAATTGATATGAAGTGATTTGGCAATAGAAGAGTCGAATTTGGGAAGATTATGACTGAATATGATGTTAGATTAGATAAAGGAAGCATTGGAGGGGCTTTGGAGGGGTTTGGGAAACCTCCATGTCCGTTTAACGGACTTTAGATCCGTTTAACGGACCTTTACTAGTCAAAAAGGACCCTTAGCACTGCCCATGTCTGTTTAATGGACTTTAGGTCCGTTTAACGGACCTTCTCGGGTGAAAAAGTGCTCCTAGGCCCGACAATGTCCGTTAAACAAACATTCGCGGGACAACTTCAGGAAATTGGGATTTTTTACCCTTTTATAGGCATAATCTCACTTTGTGGTCTTCATGAAAGTTTTAGATCTTGAAGTCTTCTTTCTAATGGTTCAAAAATGAACTCAATCAGACATCGGTGGTTAAAGTTATGGCAATCGCGCCAAGACATGTTACGACATGATTGAGGGTATAAACAAGTTAGACTCTTTTGGTCATAACTTCCTCATCCGACCTCCAAATGAGGTGATTCTTGAAGCATAGATTCATAAGATATGTATTTATCTCTCCATAAAAATTTGTATCTTTTAGAGTTGATTTGAAAAAATTTGATGGAAAGAAAGTGAAGAATCGGTTGGGAGAGCATGATTAGGATATGAACACCCTTTAGCTTTTTAAGCATATCTTGTGCTTTAGAGCTCCAATTAAGATGATTATTAATTCAAAACAAACTAGAGACATGAAGCTACAATTTTTCTGAAGAAGTCAATTTGAATTTCTGATTTCAGGATTTCCAAATTCTGTTCACAAATTAGGAGAAATGAGTTTGAGCATGGTGACTGATTTGTTTGGGCACGCCATTGAACAAATTGTGAGTAAATTTTTGGGATGTTATGAGAATGAAGATGAACTGATGATGGCTAATGAGGGTTCAATGCAATAACCCTACAAGGATAATATGCTCACGTTCATGTTTTCGCAAGAGTTGGGTTCCGAAAACAGGGTCCAACATTGGTGGTATCAAAGCAAGAGTTGGGTTTCGGAAGCAAGCGGGATCCAACAGTAGTGGTATCAGAGCAAGAGTTGGGTTCCGGAAACGAGATCCAACATGTTTGGTATTATGATTTTGCAAGCGTTGGACTCTGAAAACAAGCGGGGTCCAACAGTTATACTGCAAAAGGAGTGTTTTGAATGTCTAGGATTTATCGTCCAAAGCAATAGAAAGATTATTAAGACATAGTTCACCGGATCAGATCAGAGTGGCTTAAATGGATAAGTGCATTAGGATTATTGTGTGACAAGAAGATACCACTCAAGCTTAAAGGCAAATTTTATCGTTTAGCGCTTAGGCTAGCCATATTATATGGGGTAGAGTGTTGGCCTATCAAATAAGTATATAGTCATAAGCTAATGGTGACAAATATGAGGATGCTCCGTTGGATATGCAACCTTACTATAAAAGATAAGGCTAGGAATGTAATGATAAAGGAAAAATTAAAGGTAGCTAGTATTATTGACAAATTAAGATAAACAAAATTTGGTGGTTTGGACATGTTAAGAGAAGACACCTAGATGCTCCAATGAGAAGATGCGAGAAGATCATACTTAGAGACTATAAGAGAAAAAAAGGGAGGTATAAGAAGAATTGGGGAGAGGTGATCAAGAATGATATAACAATGCTAGAACTTACCAAGGACATAACCCGTATAGAAAACTTTGGCTTATTAGGATTTATATAAAGGATTCCTTGTAAAGAGATCCTTATAGTTCCTATAAGTCTTTTAACTCATTCATTTTGTAATTAGCTAATACTTGTAAATAGGTCATACTTACCTCTTACGGATTTAGCCTAAGTTTTTTTTTCATGTAACTTGATTTAGTAGTTTTATAACCATCATCATCATCATCATTATTATTAGTAGTAGTGGTAGTAGTAGTAGTAATAGTAGTAGTAGCAGCAGCAACAACAACAACAGTAGTAACAATAGTAGTAATAATAGTAGTAGTATAATTATAATTATTTTTATTTTTATTTTTATTTTTATTTCAAAAATTTTCTTCTTCATGTGTTTCATTTAGAAATAGTCTCTCTACTAGTTAGGGTTAAGACTAAGTACTACTGGATCTTTCCAAACCCCGTGTGTCAGCAGAATTTCTACTGGGTGTTAATCTTTATTGTTGTTGTTGTTGTATATTTTCTCTATTATATGCTGAAGTGCATTGAAGAAAACCCTTGATAGATTAAAACATATATGCCACTATACAATTCATACATAAATATATCTCGAGATAGCTTTATATGTCAACAGACATAGTATCATGCTCAAACTGTATATATGTCCAATAACTAGTAATATGCTTAAGATTGAAATAAATCTTAAGACTTACACTTGTATTATGACAATGCATAAGAATATATGTGATTGAGAGCAAAATGATGATCATTAACATATATAAATAATAAATATTGTCATAATACATGAGAATATATAAATGTATCTTGAGCAAAAAATACAACGATCTTTAATTAATAGTGTCGAAGGACTTTAATAGACCCATACTATAAACATATCTCTAGAAATGGTTAGGTAAAGTCCTTTAGTGGATTAGTCAACATATGCTCAATCAAAATGTGCTCCACAATGATGTCAATACTAAATACAAGCTCCTTAACTGTGAAATAGTTAACCTTAAAGGCTTAGTCCCTATGATATTTATGTTATTGTTAGTGAACATCATGACAAAAAGATGACCATTATGCAATTGAATGGTTATAGCTACTAAATCAACCACAAGCAATTCAAAAATCAAGTTTCTTAACCAAACTACATATAAAGCAACACCATTACGTACAACAAACTCTATATGCATAGTTGAAGAGGTCATAGGCAAAAACCTGATTTGTATAAACAATCAGGTATAAACTCTCAAATTTCTTGAATGTTAGCATGTAATTCTTTATTCCTTGTAGATATCTCCAAACTCATTTAATTATATTTTAGTGGTTTATTATTAAGTTAGACAAATACCTACTTAGTAGTCCAATAACAAATGCAATGTTTGATCTAGTGCATACTTGATACATCAAGTTGCCAATAACAATAGAATTAGGAAAAAAAATTATTCCCTCTCTTTCTATTTCATTCTTTGGATACTATGCTAAAGGCAAACTCTCTCTATAAGAGATTAGGGTTGTACAAGGTTTATTATTCTTCATACTCAACTTTATATTACTCGCTCGATGTATGCCTTACGTGAGAAACCTAAAAAGTTTTTAGATATATCTTGGTAAATCTAAATACCAAGGACAAAAGATGTCTCACTAAGATCTTTAATATCAAAATGCTTAGCTAAAATCTGCTTAACTTCATGTAACATGGTTAAGTCATTTTATACAAGTAAGATGTCATCCATATACAAAATTAGAAAGATAATCTTAGTTTATGCCTTTCTCTATTACTAACTCTCTCTACCTATGTGGTGCTATCCACTACAGCTTTTTAGGTAGCGTTCTTAAACTTAACTCTTTTTTAAACATCTTCATTCTACCATCAAGAGTCCCTCTTACTACTCTCAACCTTTTAAAAACACCCAAGGTCTTTAAAGTTGTATTCGTTATAAGAGTTATAACTCTCTCCCACATCTGGTTAACATCTCCTACCAAATTCCATTTTTCTCCACAATTTACTCTATCCCTAAATTGTTTCACCATATCCCTTTTCAAATTCCACCATCTAACTTTGGTACACCTCTTTGTACTTTTCTTCTTCCGCCAACCCTAAATAAAAAGATCCAAAACTAAAAATCTATGTTGAGTTGACTTGCAAGAACTAGGTATCACCTTATGATCTTTGTAGCTAGATTGATCCCTCCGCCTCACGAGGAAGTAGTTAAATTGAGTCATCATGGTTCTGTTCTTAAAAGTCACCAGGTACTCTTTGTTTTTCTTGAAAAAAGAGATGGCTATCACTAACTCAAATGCTACCACAAAATCAAATAAAGGGGTCCCGCTAACATTCAATTCACCGTACTTGAAACCCTCATAAGTTTTTGAATAACCATCTGAGGTTGCTTCTATATGACCATTAAAGTCTCCTCTTAGAATAACTCTCTCGTTAGGGGGTATCTATTGAATCACCTTATCTAGCACTTCCCCGAAATGGTGCTTAAGTTGTTTATCCGATCCTACTTGAGGTGCATAGGCTCACACCACATTTATAACAACACCCTTTACCATAATCGTTAAGTACATAATCTTATCATTAGTCCTTTTTACCCTCACAACATGTTGTATGAGTTCCTTGGAGTCCAAAATACCTAGCCATTACGTTGTCTTGAGCCCTTTGAATATCAAAGTTTAAACCCATTAATCTCTTTTACTTTAGCCCTCATCCACCTTTTCTCTTGCATACACGCTATATGAATCTTATTCTTATCTAAAGTCTCCAATAATTCTAAACTTCTCGTAAGGGACCTGATGTTTCAAGAACCTATTCGTAATCTGCTAACCTCTTTTCTTCTTCTAAACTCAAAACTCACCGAAGGAATAACCCTTGTACTATCATCAGAGCTCAAAGTCACCACTCATGTCTTAAAGCCCAATACAAGCTAAAGAAGACACACCTAACAAGCACCTAAATGACTCTAATAACAATCAAGGAATAGAAGGAAGAGAAGCAAGATTGATACTGAATCACACAAGAGCGTTTCAATAAACAAGTGCCAGAACCGACAAAACCCTCAATCACATAAGAATATAAAATAAACTATCCAAAAAATCAAACCATTAATAAAAACTAGATAACTGTAGAATGCTAAAGCACAATACTAAACCATTAAAATATTTAGTTAGTCACAAATACCTTTATGAAAAGAAGAAAAATATTTGAGATACCAATTAGTCAGGGAAAGAAAATAACTAAACTGATACGATTTGTTATAGATGTCTCATCCTAACTTTGTATTTACTAATAGTATTTACACTGTTTGCCATAAATGCCTCTATAAGGGGACTCACTTTGATTTAGCCTTTAGCGATGCAAGTTTAAAAACTCCTCCTCTTACTTCCGTTCAGAGAAGAAACTACTCCAACACTCGCAATATTAAAAGTCAGTAAATGCAATGCATGTAACAAGATTAAAAGAAAATACTAATAATAAATAGTTAAAAAATAATGATTAAATAATAATACTATTATTATTAGTAATAGTAGTTAGTTTTTGAAGGAAAAATGAATACAACAAGTCCAACTTGATCCTTTCTCATGTTGTGGAGATTGACACAGGAGATGGTACAAATGAAAGGAGACGAAGCAGCAATAGTCGAAGCCACAACAAATGAAGCGCTCTAAAGGAGAATGTAAATGCAATTTGTTTAAAATTGAAACAGAGAAACTAGTTACCGAACAAAATTTTTTCAAAGAAAACTCTTTTATTCAATTTATTGGAGAAAGTTTTTCTCTTTTTCTTTAATTCCAATAATATCAAATAAAAGGAGGTTATAATAATAAAAAAACAGAAAGCATTAACCTTAAATCACACAAAGAAGTTAATATTGACAACAAAAAATGCAAAAGAGCAGAAAATTTAGATAATCCAACAAAACCCCGAAAACCTCTCAGTTAACTTAAAAAACAATCAGTGAAAAATCATCTTTCTTCTACTTCTGATCTATCTAGTGAGCAACATGCGAAACTTGAATTACCAAACTTTGAAAATCTCTTAGGGTGCGTTTACTTTCAGAAAACAGTTTTTTGTTTTCTATCTTGATTTTTTGCATATATTTTCAATTTTCATTTTCAGTGGAA
>JAOTBA010000205.1:28846548-28872157 GCA_025629845.1 Erythroxylum squamatum
CAACGATTAGAGCTTAAAGCTCAACGAGTGAAAATGAGCCTCGAGCTCAAAAGTGATTCAGAGCCTCAGGCTCAACGCTTAATGAGCCCTATATGGGACAGTTACCAATGAGCCCTACATGGGACAGTTTAGGCACTTGGTCACAACAAAGTAACAATTGGAAACTGAGTCTCATGTGCATTGCATATGCATAATATGAATGATTAAGTGTAATGAATGTGAAATAATGTGAAATGTGAAATAAAGTGAGATGTGTGAATTATGTGTTATGTGACTGGGTGAGCCATTGATGATGGTCACTCACTGAGTTTGCAAAACTCACCCAAAATTTGCAAATATTTTCAAGATCAGAAGAATACCCTGTTAGACCAACGGGAGTATACATGTAGCATTCAAGTGAAGGTTAGAGGTCGGGATCAGTTCACGTCTGTATTGCATTTCTTTGCTTTGTATTAAATTGTATTTTTTCGCAACTTTTCGTATAAATTTTTATTTCTAAATGACTTGAGTGTTTTGTATTTTGAAAAAGGGCCCAATTGGCTATTGAAATTCCATTGATTGTATGGCGTAGATTGAAAATGTTTATGAATGTAAGTGGGCCTAAATTTGAGTATCCATTTCAGCATATTGTGTTTTGTGATTCAAAAAGAAAAAAGAAAAAAAAGTGTACCGATTTCTGACTGATTGAATGCTTTAGTACGCCACCCTAGCGGGACACGGACTCGGATATCACCCACAATGTCGGGTTCGGGTCATTTCGAGAGTGGGGTGTTACAATTAGTGAGTCTAAATGGCATCACTAGGAATTTATAGTATCTATTATGAGTTATAAATGTTGTCTTTGATATATCAGGAGGGTACGTAAGATTTGGTGTACCCTAACCCTATATCTAGTTTGGAAAACTAAGTAGCATCTTGAAGTTAATCTAATAACTCTTCAATAATTGGGATGAGAATTTTATCTTTAATGGTGCTCTTGTTCAATTCTTTGTAATCAATATATAAACATTAATAACTATCCTTCTTTTCGACTAATATTACTGGTGATAAAAAGGCCGTTTCATAAGATATTGAACTAACTGTTCATTGGTATCTTTTTGCAGGCTACCATATTTATAAGGTCATACATTAACTTGCTTAATTCCTTATTTAAGCTGAATTTTATAATCCTAGGATTTGTAAGGTGGCAATCTCTTAGGTTCTGCAAATATAAATGCATACTTAGCCAACAAAGATTTCAATTCTAGCTACAACTTTTTCTCTATATTATTTTCATTTATAGATAATTCATGGAATTGTTGGTTTATAGTATTGAAGGCTCGACATACATAATTGGCTAGTTACAAGAAGTTTAGCTAGTAACTTCCAAACTTCTTTCTATTGACCGATTTTGGTTTACACAGTAAACATTCTTTTTGTAGCACTTGCTTTCCATCCCAATTGAGCAACATGGTCTATTTACTAAAATGGAAAGAACCTCATCTAAAGTGGATAGTCATTGGACTTATGAAACCATATCAAAATCTCCAAATGTTAATACTAAGACATTAGTAACAAATTGAATGCCTTATAACTGTCATTTGAATCTTTCATAAAGATGCTCACAAGGTAGGTGAGAACCTCCATCCACAGTTACCATGATATTCTCTAATGTTCTTAGCTTGTAAAATCCTTTTTTGTAATAATGCCACATCCACAAAATTGTGAGCACTAAAATTTTTGTTTAAGATTTGAATTGCTTTGCATTTGTGCCACCCTAGCACTTTCCTTTGCTTGAATTTCCTATAGATTCTTATGACATAAGTTTTAGATAAATATTAGCTGATTCTTTAGTGATAACTTCATTCATATTATCTAATTCTACCATTTTATTCCATCATACTCTACCAAAAATATGTTTTATTGCTTTTTCGTGCATTTATGCCATGGGACATATTTGACATCACACAAAAAAACAAATATCCTTTTCTTTTTTTTCATATTCTCTACTACTTAGTTGCCTTTGTTACTTCTAGAAAGGTTTGTTAGGAACATTCTTTTAAGTGGTAGTTGGCAAAGGTAATAATCCATTATGTATTGTATCTTTAGTGGTTAAGGTTGAAAAAAGAGAAAGAGATTTGTTTAAGAGAGGCGTTCTTAAGTAAGGTGACAAAAAAATGAAATTGCCTTTTTGTTTCTTCTCCATCACATATGTATGTTATAGTGTTTTTGGGTTTAACATTTTGACTTGTAATCCAACTGGATAAGGTTACGAAATTTTAAGGAAAATGGAGTACCTATTAAACAACACATAATTTCCTTGACGATAACATTTTGTTGCAGCATCTTAAAGTCTTCCACAAGGTCTTTAAATGTTTTCTCCCTAAATCTTTAATTGATAGCTACTACATATTCACTTTAGGTAAGTTCTTCAAGTGTCAAACAATGCCTAAAAAAATTGGTTCTATTTTGCGGCCACGCCTTTCTTATACACCACAACAATTTTTACTTTTATTTTGGTGCTATTTGATTAAGTATAAAAAAAATCACTTAGCTTGAAAGATCCATATATGCATATTGTACTCCACTAATTTTCTATATAGACCATGGTAGGTGATAGAGGTTATGCCTGAGATTTATTAATGAATATATACTCTTAAAATATATCCCTAAGTTTTAATATCTCTTAACTTTCTTTCACTTATGTATTTGAGAGTCTATTTACCTACTTTTGATGGACATTTAAACGTTCATTTTCAAAATTACAGTGGCAAAAAAAAAGTTCATTCTATTCAATATCTCTATGGGGTGAAGAAGGATTAAAAACGATTCAAAATCACTTTTGATAGAGTCAATTTGTGCTTTAAGATCACCTTTTGTATTTTCTTAATTTGGTTGCTCAATGATTCTTCTATTTTCCAAACTTCTTAGCTCTAGTTCCATCTATAATGTTTGGGTCATTGATTTGAATAATGGGGGTCTTGATAAAGAAACAAGATGATTGCTCTAATATCAATTGATAGTAAGAAAAAAATAGAAACTTTGAGAGAGAAGGGAAATAACTAGAAAAGAAGAAAATTTGAAGAGATAATCTTACTTTTCATATTATGATTCATCTCGTACATTACTCGTACAATAAGAGCATAGTAGCAACGGTCATAACAAGGTAATATATAATGGGTTGTTTATAATAGGTTAAATATAAATAATAATACTAACTATGACATCATTTTTATTTAAAATTTAAATGATACATAATGTCTTCCTCTTATCATGAGTTTCTCCATATTTCTATCGAAGAGTTTGAAAAATTAAAAGTGGAAACTATACAAAATGGTTCATCAATGTATCAAGAGGACTGTGAGATATGCCTTAAATTTTAGTGGAGACTGAAAATCCAAAACTTTGGAGATATAATTTTACTATCCTTAGACTTCTAAAAAAATAAAATTTTATTGATCTTAGGCATCCATGAAAATAGAGTCATATGCCAACACACTTATTATATATAACTCTCATCTATAAGTACCTTGATAAGGGTAATATAAGATTAAAAGTTGTTTTCATACTTCTGCCTATCTTTCTCATTTTAACAAAAGAAATCTATCCTCTTGTTCATATATATAGGTCACCTATTGGCCAAACCGTGTAAATTCTTGTATTTTTTACTTTCTTATTTTCTTTCTATATTGCTTTTGTGTACGTGATAATTTGTATCAATGCAATTGGTATCACAATCTAAGGTTTCTTTACAAATCTAGGGATTGCTATTAGGATGTCTCTTTATAAGTTTGATATTATATTCAATAAATCATATGATTTTATTCTGTAAAAGTTGAAGATGAGGTGTTAAGTAAGGGTCCACATCAACTTTAGAAGTAGAAAAAAAACTATTGAATTTGGGACAATCAAAGAAGGAAGAGATTTTCTCAAAGATGTGCAATGCTATACTTTTTGAGTTTAGATGAGGAAGTCTTGAGAGTGGTTGTTCATGAAATAATTACATAAATGCTATAGACACAACTTAAAAGCAAGTATTAAAAAGAGATCTTTAATAAATTGTTATATGAGAAGCAACACTTACATATCTTAAAAATGACAGAAAGTATATAAGAAAAATACCAAATTGATAATTTTAATCAAATAATCTTAGATATAAAAAGTATTAGGGTTAAAATTGAAGATGAGGATTATCCTTATGCTTTTTACTTAATTTATATAGAAACGTTGTTATTACCACATTATATAGTGGACATACTATTTCTATTAATAATATGAAGGATTCTATGTATTCTAAGTAATTAAAGAAAAAGGTCTTTGATTCATATGAAGATATACTAGATTTAGGTCTTGTTGTTTATAGAGGAAGGACCATGGAAGAGATTCTAAAAATAATAGTAAGTCATAACCTAAATTGAAGGCTAAAATTGTTTGATTATTTGACCATAACAAGAAAGGACACTTTATAAGAATCATCCATAGTGGAAGAAATGAAATGAGAAAAAAAGAAAAGAAAAGCAAGTGTTGTATAGTTCACAAGAGCAATGAAGATAATGGAAGAAGTGATGATATTTTAATTATGGGTAATTCTAATTATACAAATTAGAGGGCGATAGACATTGAGGTATCTTATCATATAATTTTTAATAAGGACTATTTCTATTCTTTCAAAGAATAAGGTGATATTATTAGATTAAATAAGATGGAGACGTGCTATCAAGAGCAATGGTTTAGTGTATATCAAAATGAATTTGTTGGAATTGTTAAAACAATGAATTTGTGGTATATTCCTAAGCTTCGGAAAAATTTCATTTCCATGAGAACTCTTGATAGTTAAGGGTATAAGGTTTTTTAGAGATGATTGATAACTTAAGATGGTAAAAGGGTATGTTGATTACAATGAAGGTAAAATTATTTTATGACTTCTATACGTTAACGGGAAAGAAAGTAATGGGATCTATGTATGTCTCTCATCCTTTAGGGTAAAAGGAAGATATTATTATAATATGGCACATATGGCTGAGTCATCATAGTGTGCAAGAGATCATGAAGCTTCATATTAAGAGATTACTGAAGGATGACAAACATGTGAAGGTAGAAATTTGTAAGTTTTGTGTACTTCATAAAAAATTATAAGGTAACCTTTAAGGATATAATGTTAAAGGATTGACATATATTAAGGAAAACATATTGAAAGGACTTGTTAGGGTTAATAATGAGTAGTATTGGTTCAAAAGTGGTACTAAAATAATTTGAAACAAATGTTAAGGGAGTTGGAAATTCTAGTTCAAAAGAGAAAACAATGTCATGAAGAAAGCAGTAGTGTGGTATAGCCAAGGATAGATCGAGATGGACCATCAAGTAGTCAAGAAGATATGGTTAGGATGCATATGCTCTTACTATTAGTAGAGAGGATGCAACTATTTTTTAAGAGGCTAGGAAAATTTACAAGAAAGATAGATATATGCTTGCTATGGTGAAGGATATGAGGTTTTATAAGAATAAAAAATTGATTGCATCAAGACAAATCTTATTAGAAAAGGTTCACATTTTGGAGCATGCAGTTGGCATGTTGATAAAGATGTTACCTATGGAAAAGTTTAAGCATAAATTAAATTTCGTGAATGTTCACATAACTTGAAGTCCTTAAAGGCTTACACAGTAGAAAGTTATTCTGGATTGCAAGTGGTAGGGAGAAATTAGCCTCAGTGCCAGCTGGTGGTGGTGTTGTTGTTTCCGCCTCAGCTCCTACTGCCGGTGGGGGTGGTGATGCAACACCTGCAGCAGAGGCTAAGAAGGAGGAAAAGGTGGAAGCGAAGGAAGAGTCTGATGATGACATGGGATTTAGTCTCTTTGACTAAGAAAGACAACTGGTTGCTGGATGATTTGTATCAAGCTTCTTCTTATCTTTCTATTAGTGAATTTGTTTTGATATCATAAGTTTCAATTTGTAGTTGGACATCTGTCTTAATTTTGTTTTCAAACAATTTACAGGGTTGTTAGTTTTGAGAATTTCAAAGATTGGATCTTATTGCACATTGCTTTATCTATGGCTAACTATGAATTGCACAAATAATTAAACCGTGGGATGAGATTTTGGCTAGGTTAAAAAAAACAATAGGTTTACAATTTTAAAGTAAATCAGTAAGTTCCCTTACTTAATTATACTTTGTAGATTGTTTTTCATCTTCCATTGCATTCCATCACAAATCTATATGAGGACTATAAATATCATAAGAAAAGTAACTAGATTAATATTTCCAATGTCGCAATCATTCTCCCTTAGACAAAATGACAATAAATTGGCTTAATACTAAAATAAGATTGAAGATTTTTAGAAATAAATGACTTAAACATGATATAATTCTTAAAAACATAGTGAAAGTGATAAATTAACTTAAATGATATAGTTCTTATAATGAAATGAAATGAAATAACCTAAGTAACCTAATGTATAATTTCTATGATACAATAAAATTAAATTAGGTGGCTTGTCTAAGTACTTTGGATTTACAATAAGCTTTGGATTTTACCATTTAGGTTATACATCCAAAATGCTTAAACTAAAAAAAAAGGTTGACAGATTAACTCAAACAAAAAGTGGGTGTCTATGCCTAATCAACTTAGATTGAGAAGGAACTTAACAAGTTTGTCTATACTAAACAAGAATTATAAAGATTTCAAGTTATACTAAACACTTGATTGGTCCTACTAAAAAATGCTCTTGAATAAAATTGGGCTTTGTTTATTATATTTTATTCAAATTGGGTTTTAAATTTTTTATCAGTTAACAATAATTTATTAGGCCTAATTTAAGTAAATCATTGATATCATTCTCCCTTATCTTTCTTTTCTTACAAGAAATCAAATATTTACATAAATATTTTGTACTTTAGGCTGAGCTCCTATAAAAATCAAGTCTAAAACTTTAATTCTCAGGTCTTTCAAAGATAAAATAAATATTTTGATAACAAATTAATTCAAAATTAATTCAAAAGTTTTCTATATTTTGTTTGAAGATCAATATGTTTTCTATAAATTTAAAAAATTCTCTTGATTATGGAAGGATTTATGTATTATAGTTTCCATATAAATGCTCATACAATAATTGAGTTCTTAGTCCATTGAAATGATTAAGATAATGTTTTAAAAAGGATTATAGTGATTTACTAAATCTTGAGATTTTTATTCATTTATATTCTTAGCTCTTTAACTAAATTTCTTAAAATTATGTTTAATTATACACGTTCTCTACTTGCTCATTAACTTTATTCTTTAATTATTCAATTGAATCCTTGATTCACTTTACTTTTCACTATGCTTAATCTTTTATTTATTAATTTACTAATATTACTAAGAATATAGATATTAGTAATAACATATTTCATTATCATAAAAATTGCGAGTTAGAATCTTAGTTTAAAATTGACAAATTCCTAAATCCATTATAACCCTCGAAGTTTACACAATTGTATCCCAATTTCCTAGAAATCCTTATGTTTAGATACCACCTATTACTCATAGGAAATGTATCTTAAATTCCTTCTTATCATAGAAATTGACTTAATGTTATTCAAATCACTATCTTTAATGCTGAATCACTATCTTTTTTGTTTTCTATCACATTTTCTCTCTAATAACCTGTCTCCCCTTTTAGTCTTTCCTAAAAGTGTCCCTAAAAGCCTAACATGATGTGTTTTAAAAATCACTAGAGCAGTTCTATTAACCAAACATTCTTGAGTAAATTATCACGCCCTCATCTAATTGGTGTTCAGTTGGTGATTCAACTACCCAATGTATCAATTTGTTAGTGGTCTTGCTAGCAGTAGATTGTTGTAACTTCTAGTGTAGCAGCTCTTTAGTTAAGTTGTCGAGGAAAGTAAAAGCTAGTTGTTCAATTGATATTATCAAATTATAATTTATTTGGTTAATTATTAAACTGTCGAAATTTTTATAGAATTAAAATAATACAGATAATTGATACTATAAAAGTCTTGATGTAATTAACCTCTAAACTGATCAAGTGATAAAAAAAGATGACTTTGTTTTGACAATTGAGAAACAATTTACATAAGCTTATTTGGTTTAACTAAAATTTCCATAGGAAGTATCGAGTCATTATGAATCAAAATTGTTGACTAGTGGCACACGATAGAGAAGTAAACACCTGCCCATATGCAATTAGATAACATTGGTTCAACAGTATGCATCACTAATTTATTTAACGTGGCGGGCATTTCATTTAATTATTTTTCTCTAGAATGTCTTGAAGAATTAGAAAATAAATAGGTGGATTCAATTGATAACCTGATTTTTTCCCTTTTATGATAAATTTTAATGTGTTTTTGGATTAAAAACATACTTGGCAGTAAGATATCCTCATGCAACCTGCTCATTTCTTTAGGACAATATACATAAGAGAGTACTCAGTATATCCTCATGAAACTTGATTATTTTTTAAGGATAATATACATAGGAGAGTCTTGTGATATTGTTTCACGTATATTCTATATTTCTTTAGAAATTTGATTAGGATAAAAATCTTCTCCAAGCTTGAAGTTATAGTCTGGGGTCCCAACCATTAACAATGGAACATTTTGGAACACACGCCTTGGCTATATCAATAGTTTCGTGACCATTATATGTGTAGAACTATCCTAAAAGTGGAAAATATTTTGTTATTTTAGGTTTAAGCCTTGTAATTAAATTTTTATGACGTTGAACAATTTGGTAATATTATCATTTATTTTTTTACTAAATTAATCATATCACTTATTTTTTTGTTTGAGTTAATTCCCTGATGGACTTATGGAATTGCCCTTTAGTTGTGCAAAATAAGTTTAAAAAGGTCTGTAATGAATTTTCTTTTCCTCCAAACCAAACATCTATGCAATTTCTTATTAGCTCAACATATTTCATTTGATTTTCATGTCTTTTCGTGGAAGGATAAACTTCATTAGGTATAAGATAGACTAACTTAAGTAGATTATTGTTGGAGCTAGACTCTCAAAGCAGGATGCTTTGGTGGAATAAGTTTGGTTAACAAATGTCTTACATAGTTAACCTAATAAATTGATTTTTTTTGACCAAATTGGAATCTTTTACTTTTTCTTCACCGATAACAGATGCTATTTATCTTGTTTTTGAAAGAAATAATTATCTTTTTACAAATGGAAACACATAATCATTAAGAGGGTGAAAATTTATTCTTAATGAAAATTTAGTTATGCTAAGAATAATTCATTGTATTTTTCATTGATTTTATGTAAGGTTTTTGAACATTAATATACATAACAGATAAGATTGAATAATATGTAGTCAAAATAACTTAGACCATATCAATAGTTTGTTAGTAAGTGAAATAATTTGCAGTTAGGATTCTCTCAAATAGATCATGTTTTATTAGTCTCCTCAAGATCACAATGGGATGAAGTCATAAGCTTATCTTGAAGTCGATGAAGTATAGAAGAATCCAGAGTTTTAGTCATAACATCATTACTCTGACCAGAAGATGAAATATCCCTAATGAAGAGAGCATTATTAGCAATCAAATCTTGAACAAAATGAATGCCAAATTTAATATGCTTTTTAAAAGCACAAGAGATCAAATCTGTAGCAAGTAAAGTAGTACTAAGATTATCACACTGGAGGGTGGGTTTAAGGTGAGACAATTTTAATTTACTAAGAAGAGAGGTGATCCAACAAAAGTTAGCAGTAAAGAGGGCAATACTTTATTTAGCTTCACTGTTAGACCTAGCAATATTGCGTGGTTTCTTAGTAGGACTAAGGAAGATACAATAGCTAAACTTAGAATAATAATCATGAAACAACCATCTTAGTTAGTATCATAGTAGGCCTATAAGGTAAATAAGGAGGATTTAGTGAAATGAATGCCATGAGAAGTTACAGAACAAAGATAACACATAATCTATTTTACCATAGTCTAACAAATATTGGAAGGGGAATATAAGAACTGAGATATATCATTCACCGTAAATTGGATGTCAACTCGAGTAAGGAAAAGGTACTGTAATGAGCCTATAGTACTACGTTACTTAGTGAGATTAGGAAAGGGAATGCTGTGACTTTTAGAGAGATAAAAAGTGGCAGTGATAGATGTATTAACAGGTTTGGAATTGTCAAGTTCTTTGCAAAGAAAAAGATCTTTGGTATATTATGTTTGGATAAAAAGAAGACCATGAGAATTGATTTTGGTTTTGATGCTAACAAAATAATAAAGTGAAGCTAAGTCTTTAATAGAGAAGATTAAGTTAAGATCATTGGTAAGTTAGGTAATAAAGGGGTGTGAAGAACTTGTAACAAGATAGCATCTGCATAAACTAAAAGAAAGGTTGCTTGAATGAAGAGAGAGGTGTCAAACTTGGAGGATGTAAAATTAAGGAGTTTTTATCTCAAGTGATGAAACCAAGCTTAAGGAGGTTGATTGAGATTGTAAGGAGCTTTATAAGGTTAACAAATATTATGATGATGATGGGGATCTATAAATCTAGAAGGTTGAGATATAAAAATTATTTCTTATAAATGATTATAGAGAAAGACATTACTGACATCAAGTTGACGAATAAATAAATTGTTAGAAAAGGTAAGAGTGAGAACAAGAGGCATAATTGTGGGTTTGACAATAAAACTACAATTGTTAGTGTAATTAATTCTTATGGTATAATGATATCCCTTAACAACAAAGCGCGCTTTATAGCGCTTAAAAGAATCATCAATATTATTTTTTGTATAAAAGACCTATTTACATCTTACAATATCAATATTTATTAGGGGAACAAGAGTTTAAATATAATTTTGATGAAGAGCATTGAACTTATCAAACAAGACTTAGCACTAGTAGAGAAATTTATTAGCTTGAGTGGAAGATGTGGGATCAGGAGTATGAGGGATGTGAATGGTAGTTGAGTAGGTGGTATAGTAGAAAAAGGTTCGAGGAATATCGGTATAATCATATGCACATGTGATCATAAAATGGGAAGTTGGAGGAAAGGTAGTAGGTTGAGTTGATGAATTTGGAGAATGAACCGAGGGAATAGGTGAGGAAAATAATTGAAAGGCAAAGGAAATGATATAGTATAGGCAAAAGAGGGACAAACATTGATGAGAGAAGATTTGGTATAAGGAAAGGTGTTATAAAAAAAGAATATGATGAGATGTAAACTTTGAAAGTTGATGGATCAAAGTAATAATATCCTTTATATTGAGAAGAATGGCCAAGGAAGACATATGGTATCAATTTTAGTTTGAGTTTGTAAGAATAACTGGAGCCTTAAAAGGGAAAGTAGGTACAACAAGAAATATGAATCTAAGAGAGACTTGTTTTAATATGAAAAAGTAGTTTATGTATGAATTTATAATGAAAGACAAGAGTCGGTAACAAGTTGATAAGATTAAAAAAAATAGAAAATGCTTCAAAGTAAAATAACTTGGGGAAAGGGGGGAGAGGGCGTGAAAAGGAAGAGTAAGGTTTGTTTTAGTAGTGTGATGAGTTTTAATTCAACGAGTTGTTATGTTGGTGAGTATGAGAGAAAGAGATATGAAAAGTAATGTCATAGGCCTTGAGGTATTAAGAAAAAACACCTATAACAAGTTCAGTAGCTTTATGACATTGAAAGATTTTAATAATGGCGGAAAAAAATTTCAGTGGTATTTTTGAAAGATTGAAAGCAAAGCAATATATGGAAATTTCTAAGCTAAGGAAAAAATCCACTTATAGCTATTAAAATCATTAATTAAGTAATAAAATATCAATAGCCACAAAGAAAAAAGGATTGAAAGGGTCCTTAAATATCATAATGAACAAGTTGTAATTGTTTTATAAAAATAAGAGAAGATAAAGAAAATAAAAGTTGAATATTTTTTTACTTAAAAACAAGAGACATAAGGAGTTACTATACTTGATTTAGTAGATAAAAATTAGATAAACTAGAGAGTGTAGATCGATATGGTCAACTAAAATGTTGATGTCACAAAGTAAGTAAAGTGGAGATAATTGTGAAAGTGACATGATTTCTGAAATATAGAGGAATTTTCATGAGATAAAAATTATTGTGGATGGATCTTGTAAAGAGCGATATTTTTGACATTAGGCCCTTCAAAATATAATAAGTCAAAAATTATCGGTAACAAATTTAGCTACAAATAACAGATTAATAGTAAGAACGAAAATAATTAAAATATCACAAAGGTGAAGTAGACAAGTGTAAATAGAAATTGTTAAGGTACAGGTGGAAAAAAAAAGAAGAGTATGTGCATTATTGATAATCATTTAGTTCGAACCTTCGTATAATATGACATATTCTATAACTTGAGAATTGAGAGTCATGTGAGTAGCAGCCCTAATGTCATATAACTACTCAGTAACATTACAAAACTTGAATTATGTTGAATATTTATGATAAAGAAAGTTATGGTAAAGTTATTTGTCTCATATTTAGAATTATACTCTTGATTACGAGGCCTTGAGTACTAAAATTGAAAGTGTCTAGCAATATATCTCTATTTCTAGCAAAGTTGACATTGTAGTGAAGATTTGGACTAGAAAAATGTGGTTTGAATTTGGTTTGGATAGTGAGACTTAAAAAAAAAAAGATCGGCCGTTGTTGGGAAAGTAGTCTAAGTGTATATGAGGGCAAAAGGACATTAGAGATCTTGTTTAAGGTGTTGGGCCTGGTGACCTATATGAATTTATGGCCCGCCAGTGGCAATTTGAGTTAGGATCTCTTTTAACTCGCTAATTATTTCCTCCAGCACCACAGCTTCCTCCGGCATCGTGTCTCCCATTAATATCATATGAAGAAGGGCCACCCTTATGAGACAACAAGTGCCATCTAGGGTGGGGGAGGGTGTTGAATGAAGCAATAGAAGCTGTGTGATAGATTAATAGTTTTTCTTGAAGATCAAAAAAGGAGATGTTGGAGTGACATAGTTCAATGGAGGTGATGAAACACTAATACTCCATAGGTAGACCATCGAGGATGAATAGAGTGAGATCATCTTCAGGAATATGATCTTATATGGCAACAAGTTTATTAATAGCAATATAGAGGACATACAAGAAATCAATGATGGAAGTTGCTCGCTTCTTGAGACTATGTAGTTTTTGTCGAAGGAAGGAGCAATGGGAGGTGGATTGTTGCATGAAATGTTATTCATTTTCAATATTTTCTAAGGAAGTCAAACGAACAACCAGACGGAACAGGAAAAATCAAAGCCAAAGTCCAAATTAATAAAAAGAAAGACCTTGTTATCAACTTGAATTTATCAATTGTTAAAGTGAAAACAGGTGCCTGTGATTCCCCATCTCTCACAGTCCACTCCTGTCTCTTCCTAACCATTCCTATTCCATCGTTGACTTTGAAGAGGTTGTATTTTCATGGTTTGTTCTCTCCTCTTTTTCAGGTTCACAACAGAGCTTTCCCTCCCTTTTCTTCTTCATTTCTGATGGGTTTACAGTACAGAAGGTTGTTGGCATCTAGTGATCTGTTAAATAATAACACTCTTTCAAAAATCTGTAAACCCTTATGTGATCCGTCAAATGAATTGGGCTGCTGTGAAGACCAGTGTTTGGACTACTGCAGCTTTAACTGCCCCTCTGCTCTCCCCCCGTCACCTTCTGTTTTAATTTATGTTCACCATGCTCACAAGCTTAGCAAGTTCTTGATCACAACTTTTGCTGGTTTGGCCGCAGCTTTTGTTCTTGTTTGTTGTTATGGGGTCTATTTGAAATGGTGTTCAGGGCCGAGGAGGAGGAGGAGGAGATCGTGGGAACAAAGAAATCAGATGACCCACGATGAGTTTATCGATGAAGATCATGGCCCTGTCATTGACCATCCTATCTGGTACATCAACACCGTGGGGCTGCAGCCCTCGGTCATCAGTTCTATTGCTGTTTGTAAGTATAGGAAAGGCGATGGTCTCGTTGAAGGAACAGAGTGTTCTGTTTGCTTGAACGAGTTTCAGGAAGATGAGACTCTCAGACTTTTGCCTAAGTGTAGCCACGCTTTTCATATCCCTTGTATTGATACTTGGCTCAGATCACACACAAATTGCCCCCTGTGTCGCGCCCCGATTGTCACAAGCCGGACCAGACCTACAACGACAGACTCCGATACTAATAATTCCAGTCCTGGAGATGAAAGTCGGGCAGGGATGTTGTCAGATGATGCGGAATCTAGTAGAGGAAGAGGTGGGGGAGATGGACAGTTGACTATTGGAACACAGGAGGGTGTTTTGAACAGGAGAAAAAGTTGTGAAGATCTAAACAGAGAGGACAGTATTCAGCCAATGAGGAGATCATTTTCTATGAATTCTTTATCGGCTTTTAGGGTCACTCAGGCTCTTACCGTTCTTCCAGAGCAATCTGATGGAAATCCTGTTAATCACTTGGCTAAGATCTACGAGTCCGACAGCGAGATGGTGCAAAGCAGAACTGGTGGACATCACATCTCTTCAATTATGAGATCCTTGCATATTGGACCAAGTTCATTGAAGAGATCGTTTTCCTGTAGCGCGAAATTGTTCTTGTCAAGGTATCGTGGAGGAAGGAACTCTTCTTTTTCTTTGTAATGATGCTTGCAGTTCAGGTTTCAACATTCTCATTAATTAGTTGAAACTGAGATGTTTTGAAAATTCTGAAGCTGGCAGTTCTGGGCGTATACAATCGATAGTATATAGAAAGAAAAATAAATGGTCTAAAATTTCGTGCTTCAGATTATGAGTTAAAACCATGCAGTTGTAAGTACAGCTGTTCAATTTTTCCCACTCAGTGCAAGCAATTATCCTTATTCTCCAATATTATGCTTCTTGTTTCATAAATGCATTACAAGTTAAAATGCATTAACCGCCTAAACCCTAATTTTGATGTGCTCAGAGCATAAAATATATCTTGCTAATATTCAAATATAGTTGAAGTGCATTACTCCACAAGATTCATACATCATCGCAGTGTTGATCGTGAGCATTACCATATTTTGTGTTTGTGATTGACTAATGTGTTTATTTTCTTAATGATCAGTATCTGCTCATTAAGCGTTTTAATGATTTTTGTGGAAAAGCATTTACTGATAAAATCATAATCCCTTACAAGAATGAAAGTTTTTGATGATTATAATGATTACATCAAGCAAAGCTTGAATGTATCATATTTTTAACAACCAAGGCATCATCAATTTGTACCTTAATGGTTGACTAATTGTTCGATGGATTCGCCAGAAATCTGCATGACCATAGGTATGTTGGGAAATTGGGACGAAATATAGTCCTGATTGCAACAGAATAATTATAAAACTTTTTTATATTTTGATTTCTCAAAAACCAAAATCACTTTAATTTTATAAAATAATTAACTCATAAATCATAATAAAACATAAATCGTAATTCGTATCTTGTTCTGAAGCTTGATCATTTTCTTGTCATATTGCTTGAATTGTTTCCAGAATTGGTTTATCTCAAGCATAATAGCCGTGTAAGTGTCTTTCCTCCAATAGTATCCACATAACAAGTTGTGAGAACTCTGTAACTCTTACAGAGAGAGTTAATCAAGAAGTGTTAGCTCTATTAGAGTTTAAGCTTATTTATAATAAGTTTTGGACATTTTAATAATTTAATTGAAATTAAATTATAATTGTAATTAGAATTACAAATAATTATAATTAAATACCAATTATCTTAAATAAGATCAAATGTCTCATATTGACCTTATTTATTAAATATATCATATTTAATCATAAAATTTCTCAAACTTTACAATCAAGCCTAACTTGATTGAAATATCTTTACTCTCTTCAACCTGTTTTTGATGTGAAACCCATTAGGTTCCTAAATATATTGACAATGATTATAAATTATTACTCTAATCTATAATTAGAATTAGATAAATTAAAATTCCTCTTAATTTATCTTTAATTTTCCAATCAAGCAATTTATAATCATATATCAGGGGACTTCTAACAACGCATCATGATCACCCAAATATTTAGGAATTTCAAAGTGATTTTGACTAACTTTTTTGTGTATGATTTTTTTTTATATAATTGAATCCTTTCATAATATAATGTTTCGATTAGACACAGAGTATGAAATTAATGTCCACTCTATTTTGAGCCCAATTTTATTAGTTCTCTGCCATTAGCTATGGATTCAGTTAATGACATTTATAAACTATTTACAAAATATCATTTCACCTTAGCCAAGGATTTTCCCAATTAATACTAATTGAGAACGACAAAACATTATCCTTAATTACTTTAGGGTGACGAATCTTATCTTGGTCACTCAACTATCTTTATATAGTTTATGCTGTATCTAATGACTACCGACTAAATGACTATGGTTATAATAGGTCATAAGTAATATCAAAATATAACAATCCCTATACAAGATAACTTTAAAGATCTTAAGTCAAAGAATCACTTATACAATCGTCACAATGAAAATTTTAATAGATATACAAGTAATGTTCCAAATGAATTTCTCATATCAGGCCAGTTTAGTGAAATTGTTCTCTAACAAGCACCTACACATTTGTTTAAGAATTTTCATACTTTACTCTATGCGATCGACTACTTCCTTTATAAGGAAAAACAAAATATGTGATAATCTTTTTATATTATATTAATGTCTAGCCTTAATAGAACAATGACTAGGAATAATTTAGAGATAATACATAAATGTAATGTGAATCTCATAATTATAATCTCATTATAATATTACTTGCAATGTATAATTATCTCATGAACTTTATCATATATATCTAAACATGTACAAGATAAAGAAAGCATTTAAATAATTATCACTGAACTACAACCAAAACTAGTTGGCTGTAGGCATAAACCAACAATCTCTTATTTTGCACTAAGCGAATCGTTTAAGTATCTTGTACCATATCACCATATGACGATTATGCTATTACTGGTATAGTGGCTTAATTAGAGAATTCTACAGTATTCTCTATAGAACTTCGATCTTAATTATAACCATAATTAAGAAATTTTGCTTAAATACATCCTTGACTCTTTGATGAGATGTTAGCTCCTTTTACAAACCCAATGGCTATAATGTTGCACAGTACATTATTTTCTTAAAAATCCAAGGAACTATATCAAGTTCACTAAAGAACTTATTGATCTAATTAATCATTTCTACTAAATGAAAAATGTATTATGGCTTAATTAACATCCATTGCTACATTGGAACCTTTCCAATCTAAAATGATATTGTTATAAGTAAAATAAACCTTAATTAGGATTTACTTCCAAAGTTAATATCCATATAACCTTGAAATCAAATATCAACTCACACATAAAATAATGAATATTTTTAAAATTTCATAAGTATCATATATCTCAAATACTAAACATCTTTAGTACATTATCTGTGTACTTGGACTTAGAATAGGTGAACAATTTCTTATCTATCTCTATAGATCTAATTCCTAGATTAACTTGTTACTTTTTCATATCCAACAAGAGTTGTTCTTGGAAAATTATATTTTTAACAATTGAAAATTTGAATTGTTGTTCTCTATGAGCAATATATCTCTACATACTCCCACTGAAGAGGATAACTATACTCTTAGTAACCTTTTTGTAGACATGATAAATTCATAATCATCTTCAAAACAAACTCTTTGAATTTATTACGAAAATGAATCTTTCAATGTCTCGTAGTCTTTCAACTATACATCAAATGTATCAATAAAGGCATCAGTTTCGTTTGAATGTATTGTCATGAGATTTGAAACTGTCAAAGTTCATCTTACTCCTATTACTTATATTGAGATCTACTCTTCTATAATTATACATTGAAACAAACAATTTGTTCATTAGGTCTATAAGATTATATCCCACATTTTGGATATCACATATCCTTTTATAATCCAATTTAACTCTAAACTTAATGGATAATGTATGCTTTATCCAAGCATCACATCATTGAATCATTAACTTTGACTCTTTCAAAGACTTAGCATTTCATATCTAATATGAAATTTTTCTAATTGATTTGAATGAAACTATAAAAGGTAAGTCATTGTATTATGCATAGCTATAGGAAAACTAATATTGCATCATACAATATCTTATATTGTATTTTCCTCCTTATAAAAATTCACCAGAGAATCCCATTATCTATGGATAACTGAAAATTTAAAAAATACCATGGCTATCTCATTGAAATGCTTCATATTTTTTAATGCTTAATTTCTACTTAGATTTAAACCATTTGACTGTTAAAAATTTAAATCATTATTTCATTTAATACTTATGACTATATCACATAAATTCATTACTAATCTATATAAAGTATTATCATTTATGAATTGTTATTTCATCCAATCACATGTATAAATTTAACAATTCAATACCATCATCATCCTTTCAAAAAGGATGATTTAGTTATTCTTCAACTTAACAAGTTTTAAAAATTTCATATGATTCATAATCAAAAGGATACATATATCCATGTATGAAACTTTATGAATCACGTTATGTTGATTAAACCAACTTGACATAAAGGGTAGTCTCAGTTATGTAACTTTTAGTCTTGCCATTTATGTTAAGCATAAGTCTCCTTTAATCTAACACATACAAATTATTTGTATAAAATAGGATCAACTACTTTTACTTAAATCTATTTCTTATCATGCTTTGAAAATTGTAATAATGTTGAATTTAAATTCAATATCAAATACTCATAAACATAAACTAAAAATACATATGATCTCTATCATATTTCGTAAAGGTAAGGAAAGTCATGCAATCATTTTTCTTTTTATGACAACTTTTATCATAGGAAATGCCTTTAATTGATGTCCATGTTTATGGTTCTAGTAGGCTAAATTAAGTGGAATAATTCCATCAAGGTACTATACCTTTCAACTCCACTTTATGTAAATTTTTGCATCATGCTATCATGGTATTGACATACATCTTACATGTTGTCATCATAGTTTATCAGACATTAGTCAACTCAAAATGTCAATATATTTTGTCATCTATATAATTTTGACATATCTCTAAAACTTTATCACAAAATCCTCAATAGGAATTATAGTAAAATTGCATAATGGATATGCAATTTTTCTTTTCTAACTTTGAGAACTCTTCTCAAACATAACTTATATCTAAGAAATTTGATTCACTTACTTATTATCAACTATACTAAACAAGGTAAATTGTACTCATAACAAAATATAAATGAAAAAAAAGCAAGTAATTGATTATATTTCATAACTACTAAATGAGATTAGGACTTTAATTATGTATTGGATTACTCCCATTATTTTATTAGAAATAATAGCCTTCACTACTATTCGGAAAAATTATTTTAATCTTTCTAGTGAGCTAAGATCCCATTAAAATATAGATAATCTTGAGTTTGCTCAACAAACCAACCAAACTTCAATTAGGTAGATAACAACTTTATCAATCACATCTTATGTGACTTTTAGATATGTTAGGTGACAAGTTTTGCCAAAACACATCTTACATGTCATTCCTAACCTTGCCTCTACATTCATTTGATTATGAGTTTGCTCATCCAAATCACACAAATTTAGTTAAATAGAACCCATTATCATAAGACTAAACATATTAAAGTTAAAGTAGCCTTGAGTTTGCTCAACAAGTCTAATAATAAATAGAACTCTGGTTTATTCTTATAATGATGGAAGGTAACAATCATATTCTCAATTTGTACGTAATATTTTAATGAGAAATCTAATTTTATTCATCTCACCAAAACAAAATTGCATGTAAAATATTAAACATAAAATTTAACATGCATCTAATATATATATATATATATATATATTCAACATATAAATAAAGTATGCAACTTTTGCACTCATAATCAAATTATAAGCATAAAATATCAAGCTTTTTTGATTCTAGTTATTAATCTTAATAATCTAAAATAATATTTCCACTCCTTGAAAAATTAAATTAAATTAAACGTATTGATTGCTAAATGAATTAAATTCCTATTCTAAATAAAAATTTAGTTAAATTTGAAAATAAATTTCAAATCCAATTAGAAACTTTTCTAATTATCTTGAATTCTTTAATAAAATTTATTTGAAAACAATTTTTAATAAATTATTCTTCTTACTCATTATAATTTAGAAAAATTTCTTTTTCAGAATTATATAAGTAGCAGATTCTAATCTAATTAGAAAACTATTTCTAATCTAATTATAAATTACTATTTCTAATCTCATTAGAAATTACTTTTCCTTAATTAAGAGAGTCCTTTGTATTATTTATTTAGAGATTGATTTCTTAATTAATTAGAAAATATTTCTTAATCAATTAGAAAATCAATTTCAAAAATATTAAACGAAGCTCTTTCATTAATTAATAAATGATTTTTAAAAAAAAATTTAATCAAGAAATATCTTTTCTAATAGATTAATAATCTTATTATTAATAAATAAAGAAACAATTTCTAAATAAATTGACTAATAATTACTTAAAAAAATAAATTCATACATTTAATTTATCTCAGTAAAATTGAAATAAATAAATTTAATTAAGAAACATCTTTCTTATACTTAAGAAAACAATTTTCTTAATTTTAAGGAGTCTAATTAATTTCAATCTAATTGAAACTAATTAATTCCAATTTCAAAAACTACTTTTGTAAATTATATTAGGAATCAATCTATTTATTAATCTCAATCATATTAAGAAAATAATTAATTCAGTATTAAACTTAAGATCTCATCGTAATTAATATATTCTCGTTATATTGGTTATCTAACATAATTTATTTATGAAAGATAAATCTTTTAAATATTTTCTTTATTCTAATTATTGATTTGATAATTTATTTAATTTAATAATTTAACTCCTTGAAAAAATAAAGTAAATTCCTAATAAGACAACCTTTTGAAAACAATTTTCAAACAATTAGAAATTTCCAAATTTATTAGGGATTTAAACCAATTTAATCTAAATTAAAATTAAGCCTTAAAAACATATAAAAATTGAATAAACAAGGGGGAATTGCCAATGAGGGGCGACTATTGCCCCAGCGAAAGGCAACTGTTGCCCCAGTCACCACTAGACAACTTCTTCACCTCTCGCCGTTGACCCTCACGGGGTGTAATCTTATTGTAACTCACAGAAAACACTTATTTCTTATTCCATTGTAACTCACAGAAAACACTTATTTCTTATTCCATAATTCCAATAACACTAACCAGAAATGCAACTGGCCAACAGATGCTAAAAATCAACCAAATATGCATATATTTAGCTTTTCCAAATCACAAACAACATAGCCCTAACATTTTTCTTATTCAGAAATAGGGATGGTCTGACCCCAATTTTTTATTTTAAAAACAAAACAATGTCGTTTTGCATTACGGAGTCCTTTTGCCATCCCTGTTCAGAAATGTGTAAAGCTTCTTGATTTTTTCAGTAACAATCATCACAATAAAAGGGTTTTGCATTTCCAGAATAGAACAACCAGAGGTTGAAGAGAATTTCCAAAAAGAACTTAAATAAAAGGGAGTATTCGTTTAAGTTTATTTCAATTAAAAGAAGATTAAACCTAATTAATGAAATCCTAATCAATATTAGGAACATGTGTAATTTTTATTTTAGAACAATGCAATTTTTGCATCAATGAAATTTGTCCTTTTGTTTAATCAAATCAATAACAATCAAACAAATTTAATCAAATTATAGAATTAAAATTTGAATTTGATACCACTGTTGAGAAATCGGGACGGGATCCGACCTTGATAGTAGTGGAATAATTGCAAAACTTTTTCGTATTTTGATTTTTTAAAAATTAAGATCACTTTAATTCTATAAAATAATTAATACATAATCATAATAAAGCATGAATCCTAATTTACACCTTATTCTGAAGCATGATCATTTTCTTGTCATATCCCTTAAATCATTTTCGAAATTGATTTATCTTAACCATTATAACCGCACAATTTTTCAACCTTTAACGATACCCATAAAATAAGTTATAAGAACTTTGTAACTCTTATAGAGAGGGTTAAGCTAGAAGCACCAACTCCACTAGAGCTTAAACCTATTTATAATAAGTTTTCGACATTTCAGTAATTTCGTTAAAATTAAATTCTAATTTAAATTAAAATTTAATTAGAACTAAAAATAATTCTAATTAAATACTAATTATCCCAAATAAGATCGAATGTCTAATATTTTGATCCTTATTTATTAAATATTTCATATTTAATCATAAAGTTTCTTAAATATTACAATCAAGTCCAACCTAAATTATAGTATCTTTTCTGTTTTCAACCTGTTCTTTATATAAGACTTATTAGGTTCTCAAATGTGTTGACAATGATTATAGATTATAATTATAATTCATAATTAGAATTACATAAATTAAAACCTTATTAATTTATTTTTAATTATCTAATTAAACAATTTATAATTATAAATCAAGATTGGAGTCTAGCAACGTATCATGACCACCTAAATGTTTAGGAATGTAAAAGTGGTTTTAAATAACCTTTCTATGCATGATTTTTTCGAATAATTTAATCCTTTTGTCATATAATGTTCTGATTGGACATAGAATATGAAATTAATGTCTACTCTATTTTGAGTCCAATCATATTAGTTCTCTGCCATTATTTATTGATTCAATTAATGAAAATTGTAAACTATTTAAAAAATGTCATTCCACCTTAGCCAAGGATTTCCTCAATCAATACTAATCGACTACAATAGAACATTCTCCCTAATTATTTTAGAGTGATGAATCCTATTTTGATCACTCAACTACCTCCATATAATTCATGAACATATCTAATGACTACCAACTGAGTGACCTATGATTAGAATAGGTCATAAATAGTATCAAAATATAACTATCCCCATATAAGATAACGATAACTTGGAAGACCTCTAGTCAAAGAATCACTTATACAATTATCACAATGAGAATTTTCATAGACATACATGTTCCAAACAGATTTCTTTAACAAACATCCACACATTTGTTTAAGTATCTTCATACTTTAGTACATAAGATCTATTTTTATAAGGAAAAATAAAACATGTTCTAGTATTTTTACGTTTTATTAATGTCCAATCTTAATATAATAATAATATAACAATAAATAGGAGCAAGGTAAGGGAAATACAAAAATGCAATATGAATAACATAATTATAATCTTATTATAATTTCATTTGCAATGTATAATTATCCTATGAAATTTATCATATAGATCTAAACATGTACAAGATAGAAAATTCCTTCAAATAGTTGTCATTAAACTACAATCAAATCCATAAATATAAACTAACAAGGCAGTGCTCACTTCATGAAACTAGCGATTAACTAGAAGACAAAAAACTCAAACAATTAGATCGAGAACGGTAGTCTTTACTTGTACGCTGCACTCTTTGTCCTTGTGTACTAAACTCACTTTGGGAGTAGAGAAGTTTCCAAAAGACAATAACACGATAGTAATGGATTTATGTCCATTGAATATGGATTGAAATCCATTATAGAGTTAAAAAAACCTCATCAATTCTGTGATGAAAACTACCACAATTGATATCATACTCTTAACTATAATAAAGAAACACATGCCAGCTGTGGTCATAAATAAATAAAGGAGAAAAGAACTTCATACACTACAAGAAAAATGTCGTTTAGCGATGAATATTACCGACGAAAAACTAAACATTCCGTTGGGAAGACAGATTAGAGACGGAATTTACTGATGGACAAAGACGTCGTAAAAACGACTGTAGGAAACAATTTTTGATGAACAATAAAATGTTTGTCAGTAAATTTACCGAAGAACATTTATGTAACCGTCAGTGAATATACCGATGGTTGTTTGTGTGGTCGACCGTTGGTAATTTTTTACGGTCAAAATTTGTCCGTCGGCAGATTTATAGACGATATTGGTTATTCCTTCAGTAATTTTATTATAACATTAACTTTTATTTTTCCATAGGTAAATTAACAAAAAAATTTAAAATAAATTCCCGTCATTAAATTTTATTTGATGATCTTATGGTTGATGCATAATTTAAACAATTATGAATTATCTGTGTATAATATTTTGATTTGTTTATACATTTAATTTGTTTAAACAGAAAGTTGATTAATGATATAGAGTTAAAATTATCTTAATTGATAATAAAAACATTAAATAGTACATAATAAGCATTTGTAATTCAAATGAAATAACTATAAGTACACTATTGGTGACCACAGATGCTCTAATTACTGCGATGAGGTGCTAACCCTCCCCTTTAACTCATCCATCTCATTACGGAGCTGAGCTATGTACTCCATCGATTGTTGCAACTGAGTTGCCAATGTCCGCACAGTGCTACAAAACTCATTGACTTCATTGGTTGTCGACCGCCTACTAGATGTTGTTGTACAGGACGTGGAGGATTGCGAATAACATGTATTCGCAAATGAACCTAAGCTGAATATCCTTCTACGACAGTCCCTACCACCCACTGCATGAAGATAAGTTTGAGTCTCATCAATATCTTCACATTGCTGAGACTATTGTTAAATGCTTTCTTATATTTGGTCCTATCAGAAGGAAATGTTTATATTAGTAAGTGATAGTTATTAAGCATTAATATTAAACCATAAATTTAACATACATTTAGTTCTCTGCATGGAGTGTTGACAAATGTCACACCGTCATGCTTCTTAGTGTGAGTGTACAAAAAGAGTTGACGAGGTGTAGGCCTCATGCCCATAGACTTTTCCTGCATAAGAATAAAATGTTATAAGTGAACTAGAATTTATAAAAATTTCGGCAGAATTTCCTCTATTTTGATGATATTTACCCCTATTGAATAAAGAAAATAACTCAACAATATAGCCATATATGGCACCAGACATTTATAACATTATCATTCTCCATAATAGACATATTTTCATTCCAAAATTCACACATCAATTTAAATTGAAATACAGCAAAGTAAAAAAAATCAGAATATAAATATAAAGTATAAATACTTACAAGCCTCTCTATATGCTCGTGGTGGGTAATAAATCCTTCGGTATGTACAAGACTCTCTTCCCCCGATCTTCCACGTCTGTTGATAGAACTACGCTCTAAAATGGACATTGCCTCAGGTGATGTCCAATACTGCTGCCAACGACTCCATATTTATTAAAAAATATAACGCTATTGTACACTAGCCTCGTGCATCGCACCAGTAAAGTCCCGATAATATGTACGTGTTCGTCTCTCCCATACTTTATTAATGACCGCGTCAAATTCAGAATCTTAAAAAAATTCGTTCTAAAACAAAAGGAAAACATTCGATAAATACTTATAATGTAATATTATTTACCTAATTAATGTATAAAAATCAATTAAAAAAAGAAAATAATATAATTTTTGTATCTCAAACTCCTGAAAGTAAAATTTCTTTGTGGCCTGAGAGATATTCTTCCATACATAACCCTCAAGATTGATCTTCTCCTTGAATTTGGATGCCATGTTTCTTGAGCACGATCTAGGCAAAATCAACCTATTATAAAAACTAATAATTTTATACCATTTTTAAAATTTAAACCTATAACTTAATTATAAACATATAGTGTTTCATGTATTTTCACTTA
>JAOTBA010000205.1:28894073-28909719 GCA_025629845.1 Erythroxylum squamatum
TGGATGCTAGGTTTACGTAGATCTTTGCGTTTGCATGGGAGTCTAACTCCTGATGGGCCGAATGGGCCGTGGTCTTGAGGAAATGGGCCTGGGCCTAGCACAGCCGGCCCAACCAAGTAGAAATGCATTTGAAATAAAATCACGTATTTGATATTAAAAATTATGGAGGGAAGATGACATGTAACTTCTTTAGATATTAATCTTAAAATATTAATAGATAACTTTTTAAGCTAGGTTGTTCAATTATTAAAATTTTAGATATTTAATCAAAAACTTTAAAAATTTAGACCCAAAAATATAAAAAGTTTAATACTTTTCTATCCATTTTCTCTTTATTCTATTATATAAGTTTATCAACACATTTAATATTAGCCTCCCAATAGGAGGAAAATATTATAAATTTAATTAACTCAATAACAATAAAACATGACTACTTAATCATAAATATAAAGAATTTTATCAAATATAGATTCTAATGTTGAACAAACTTGTTATGTTTTACTGAAGTACAGTAACCTCAGGCCTGTTTCTCTTATTATCACTTTTTTACAAAATAATACGAGAGATACCTTTCGAAATTAATACTCCAACATTTAGGTTAATTTTTTAGTTCATAAAATTGAGAGAAATCCTTTTTCTTGTTTCTCTCCCTTATCTCTTGTTAGATTAATCAAAGGTATCCCATGTAATATATAACGGGTTGATTCTAATTAAGGAATCCAGTATGATGGAATCAGATGGGCCTAAGCCTAAGCCTTTTCTCTCTCTCCCTTTAAACTATTGCAGAAAGAGTTTCTAATTAAGTTAACTGAAATATTACATAAAGTTTCTAACCATCAAGAAATCAACACTTAAGGAAATAAGAAGGGAGGGAATAAATCATTTTTTCAAGAAATTCAAACATCCTGGATTCAGGTTTGATTTACAGTGCTATTAATCGATCCTGATAAATGTATGCAATTGGTATCAGAGGCAAGGTTATGACCTTTAATTACTTGCTATTCCGAAATTGTTTTTTGGTGTTAACGGTGGTTTCATCATTTTTCTTGTATTTTATTTTGTGTTGTTGGATGTTTCAACTTGACACGAACAAATGAAAACTCAAGTCTGACCGAAAAATTAATGTTTCATGGTTGAATAACAGTGGTTTTAGAGATTGGAAACGATACAATCGTTACTACTTGTGTTTATAGTTGTTGAAAAGAAACGACAGTAAAAAAAAAAGTCGATCCCCTGTGGCTATAGAGAAGGGCTTTGGATGGCTTTCGGTATAGAGAGAGAAACCATGAAAGAGAACAGGTTTTCAAGACTTGTGTTTTGGTTGTTTTTTGGACCTTAGGGCCATCAGAGGATCAGATTGGGTTATTAAATGATTTTTGGCCTAAATTTATGGATCATATTAAGAAACCTTGATTATTAAGTAATTAAATTATGGACTTTGACCATAAGTAAAACAATTTTGTGACGGGTCATAATTGATTGTTTAATTCATAATTGATTTATTTTTCTATGCATAATATAATTTTGAAAATTAGTGCCATATTATATGTTTTATTTGGTACTTTGAATATTTTATATTATGCAATGATTGGAATTAAATTTTCCTATTATATGTTGAATGTAATATATGACATTATGGTAGTTTAGAATAGTTTGTTAGTCACCAAAGTGACCAAACTAATTAAATTAAATTTTTTGTCATGTATGATAATTATTCAATTAAATGTTTATTGCATGGAAAGCTTGTTAGTCACCAAAGTGGCTAGCTTGAAAATATGTAAACATTTAATTGTGATTTTTTTTTCATTTTCATGTTAATATGATGTTTTTAAATGACATAAAAGTTTTATTTAACAATTGAGTTCATTAATTATAACACTAGGAAGTCACCCAAAGGTAGACCATTGCTTACGATTAATGACATTAAAGGGACTTATTAACATATTTAGTTAATATGGTTGTATATCCAAAGATAACATGCATGTTGACTAGATTATGATTGATTGTCCATTACAATGTATTTTATTTGCATCATTATAGGTTACAGTTATGTATTTAAATATTGCCCAAAGGAGAATTTAAATGCATAATCAAAGTTCTTAGTTAGTTTGAATCCATTTAGGTTTACTAAAAGCATTAACGCGTGAGCTATATGTTGTGTTTACAACATCTAGTAATTTGTTCGCCTTAGGAAATGGGTTGATCAAGTTCAATGGTCTAAACTATGCAAATTGGTCTGAACAACTCCATTTCCGACTGGGTGTAATGGACTTAGACCTAGCTATAGTTTCAGATATAAGACCCACAGCCATAACTGAGACTAGTGCAAAAGCTGTCAAGTCTTTTATGGGACTTGGGAACAGTCTAATAGGCTAAGTTTGAACTTGATGTGAATGACAATCGCAGAAAATGTGAAGCCATCAATGCCTAAGATGGATAATGCAAAGGAGTTTATGTTGAAGCTTAAGAAATACTCCCAATCTGATATAGCTGACAAGTCCATAGTAGGGACTTTAATGAGTGAGCGACCGACCAAGAAGTTTGACTGGTCACAGCTTATTCACGATCATGTAACTCATATGTCAAACCTAGTTGCAAAGCTGAAATCCATGGGTATAGATATGACTGAGTCCTTTCTGGTATAGTTTATTATCAACTCACTTCCTCTAGAGTTTGGCCAGTTCCAGATAACACCATTAACAAAAAATGGAACCTTCAAGAGATTAAGGCCATGTTGGTTCAGGAGAAGGGAGATTGAAGAAAATGAGAGAGCACTCTGTTCATCTCACATTTCATCTAGGAGCTAGTAGCAGTAAGAACAAACCAGAAAAGAAAGGCAAAGATAAGGACAAGACTCCCAGCAAGGTTAATAAGGGCCGAGTCCATAAAGATAAGATGTGTCATTTCTGTAAAAGACTTGATCACTTCAAAAAGGATTGTCCGAAACGAGAGGCTTAGTTCAAAAAGAAAGGTACATACTATGTTTCAATATGTTTTGAATCAAACCTTAATAAAGTGCCTAATAATACCTGGTGGTTAGATTATGGTGCAAGTACTAATATGTCACATGTTTTACAAGGATTCCTTTCAATCCAAACCATAAATGGAACTGAAAAGTTCTTATCTATGGGGAACAAAATGAAGGCACGGATAAAGGGCATTAGGACGTACATATTGATCTTGGACAATGGGTGTTACCTGGATCTAGACAAGTGTCTTTATGTTCCTAAATGTGCTAGAAATTTAGTTTTTGTTGCAAAGTTGGATGATGTAGGATTTCAATTTAAGATTGTAAACTCTTTTTTTTCATTGTATAAACACAAGTACTATTATGGTTCAAGTACTTTAATGGAATGTTTATATCGTTTCAATCTTGATGTTGATTTTGTTGAATCTCTGTTTCATATTGACCATATTATAGGAAATAAACATAGTGCACATAAGGAATGTTCTACTTTCTTGTGGCATAAAAGGTTAGGTCATATATCCAAGGAAAGGGTACAAAAGTTAATGAAAAATGAAATCTTAGCTCAATTGGATTTTGCTGACTGGGATATATGTGTGGATTGCATTAAAGGTAAGCAAACCAAACATATATCAAAGCATCGAGCCAAAAGAAGTAGAAAATTACTTGAATTAATACACATTGACATCTGTGGTCCTTTCAACGTTCCTTCTTGGGGCAGCGAAAAATATTTCATTACCTTTATTGATGACTTCTCATGATATGGTTATATTTATATGCTGCATGAAAAGTCTCAGTCTGTGGACATCGTCGAGGTGTTCGTTAATGAGGTAAAAAGGTAGTTAGATAGTAAAGTAAAGATAGTGAGGTCTAATAAAGGTGGCGAATATTGTGAAAAAATTGATGAAAGTGGACAATGTCTAAGTCCATTTGCAAAGTTTCATGCAAGTCGAGGCATATGTGCACAATACATATTGCCTAATACACCACAACAAAATGGTGTAGCTGAAAGGCTGAATCATACTCTTATGGATATGGTTAGGAGTATGTTAAGTTATAGTACTTTACCTTTATCATTATGGATGCATGCATTAAAGACCGTTGTGTATCTACTTAATAGGATTCCTAGTAAGGCAGTTCCTAAGACACCTTATTAATTATGGATAAGAAGGAAACCTAGTTTACGACACCTTCACATTTGAGGTTGTCCGACAGAAGTAAAACTGTATAATCCACATGAAAAGAAGCTTGATGCGAGAACCATTAGTGGTTATTTCATCAACTATCTCGAAAAGTCAAAGGGGTATAGATTTTATTGCCCTAATCATAGTACAAGAATAGTTGAGTCTGGTAATGCTCGATTCATTGAGAATGGTCAAATCAGTGGGAGTGGGGAACTACAAAAAGTGGAGATTGAAGAGAATCGAATTTAAACTCCTCTATCAAGTGTTATTTCCCCTGTTGTTATTCCTCTTGTTGCATCACAGATACACAACATACCGGCACAACAAATTAATGTTCCAACTCCGTAAATTGAACATATTAATGAAGAACGAGCTAATGATGTGCAAGTTACAAATGATCAAGTGATGCCATAAGAAATAGCATTACGAAGGTTTGTAAGGCAAAGAAGACCAGCTATTTCAAGTGACTATGAAATTTATTCACTTGAACATGAATGTGACTTGAGTATTGATAAGGATCCAGTCTCGTTCAAACAAGCCATGGAATGTAACAATTCTTAAAAATGGCTCAATGCTATGAAAGAAGATTTAAAATCAATGGATGACAACGAAGTCTGGGAATTAGTTAAGTTGTAGCATCCTACTCTTATAGGACACATACCCGACATTATGGAGGAATACCCCAGTATGTACCCTACAATAGTGGCGTGTTAGAGCAGTCACATCATTTCCCATGGCATCATCATTAAAACATAAATATCACAATCTTAAAAAAAACAATTCCTCATTTCCATTTCATAAAATCGAATATACATTGTAGCATTATATACTTCATCCTTATATACAATATCGAAGAGCTATAATAGTTTACAGCTCTATTACAAAATATGCTACATACAATATGAATAAGGAACTATACAAAATTCTATCTAAATCCTTCAGTCTCAGTTGACCGACCTTTGAGCCATTTCTTCTAACCAAAAGCATTACTAGATCTCTTCTAAGTTGTCTTAGAAGCCAAGTTCGCTCTCTCACACCTGAAAAGTCAACATTGCAATTTTAATGAGTTTTGCGAACTCAGTGAGCTACCCATCATCGATGGCTCACTCATAACACATAACACATACAGTTCATGTTTCAAATTCACAAACAATTCATGTCATCATATAATGCACATCTTTCACTAATTATCAAAAAGCACCATATAACACTTTGTTCACTTATTCACTTTTTACATTTATTCACTTTTTACATGATTAATGATTCATACAATTCAATTCAATCATTCATATAATGCATATTAAATTGTATATACAATGTTTATGAGACTCACTTTCATTTATTAATTTGTTGTGACCAAGTGCCTTTTTCACTGTCCCATATCCATTGTGGATATCGGGCTCATTAATAACTGTCCCTTATCTGTTGGGGATACAGGGCTCATTATATATAGTGAGCTAGAGCTTTTACCACATTTTGAGCTTTAAGCTCTTTTTCACTGGCAACTTCGGTCACAACTGCCTTTATGTTATCATGCATTCATGTAGTGAAATACATCATATGTATTCAATCATCCACTTGTGCTCAATTTTCTTTCGCATTCGCATTCACATTCACATTCACCATCAGACCTTGGTCCAGTATTCAACAAGTAAGTTGAGTATCACATATTCTGTCAAATTCACATACAATGAGCACTTTCAACATATTATTCATGCATCTAACGCCTCAGACATTCAATGTCTGGAATCAACACATTCACATCACATAATAATTCAATTCAGAATTTAAACAAAATAATAAATCAATATGAGACCATCTAGGTTACTCACAGTATGCTCGCGATAGTTATTACCTTGACGTCCTGGCAATGCCTGGATGTTATCACTCTAATTACTCTTCTATACCATGCAATACATACACATTTACACATTACTAATTTGCACATTTTCATGAATACTCAACCATATACATATGTATATGTGATATGTATAATGCATGCTCAATGACAATCCCAGTAAATTTCCTTCATTCACATCTTAGATCATTCATACTTCATAACTCATATATGTCTAAATTAAACTTAGATTTACACTTCATTTGTACAAGATTATTCTAAGTTCATCTTTCAATCATTTACTAAGATCATTCAAGCATTAAAAGATCACAAAATATCCAATTTATCATTCACCTGCTTTGAATCACATTATCCTTCATAGGATCACTTTTATTCTTATAACATCTCTAAAATTTCAGATCTGAACACTTGGTAAATAACAATCCATTCTTGAATTTATGTCCTCATTCATCAACCTAAACATATCACATATTTAATCCCTTATTCATGCATCATTCTACGTTCAATTAAAGCTTTGTTCAAGCTTAAATGCATCATATGAAAGTACCTAACCATTTTTTGTCCCAAACCACACATAAAAGAAGCATATTTGATGTTTAACCTGTTCCCACCATCATGGGATGCTTCCATCCGAAAAATACCAGCTTTGTTCTTCCAGATTCTAGCTTTTCTCAAAATAGATTTTCGGGTCAATTTTGCATGGCCATTTTGACAAAGAAAATGAGGTATTTAGGTAATAGATTCTTCTAAAAAAATGTTCCTATATGTCGTAAGTTTCTAACAACATCAATTCCATGCATTTTGGTTCAGTATTCTGCAAGTTATCCCTAAAATACTACAGACTATTCTCACACCGCGACGACACTTTATACTCAACTTCAAGCCAAATTTCGAAACCCTTAGAGACAGAATTCAAATTCTAGTCCTTCACGAAACTTGTAGCAATTTGTCTCTATTTTAATATAAAATTAAAATAATCCCATTTTGATATTTACAGATCAAGAAATGGTTAAAATACAGATGTGTGTTCCGTGAAAACACTACAGCTAACATATTCCAGCAATTCTTCTTTCACTTTTCTCGATTTTCAACTCCTATTTGTTACATTCAAACCATCTTGTGCATAGTTCATCAAATTTACATCATTTCCTCTTCATTCTCAACTCAATTTTTATCTCAATAACATCCATGAAATCATTCATGAACCATTGTTTATCAATCATATAAAAATAGAACATAATCTTCATCATTTACTATCATACATAAATGTTATTTCTTCTCATTTCAAGAACATTTCTCAAAAACCTTTCTTAAGAATAAATTTCACCTTCATTATACCTTAAATCCCAATCTATTTCATCTACGTAACAACTTATAATCCATGGTTTTCATACTCTCAAAAACAGAGCACAACGTACACATTCATTCATCATTTTCCTGCGCCCATCCTATACACAAAAATATGACATACTCCTACTTATTTCCTCATCCACGTTACAACATATATTTAACTCCACTATCATGATCATTCCACCATTGAACTATCAGCACATATGTTTATATTTAAACAACCCATGAAGATTCATGTATAACTTGATCAAACTCCAAACTTCTTCAAAATCACATAAACCCTAGCTTTCCAAGCTTTACACTATCATCAATCTTTCAAGGAGGAATACGTTAGGTATTTAGTTACAAGATGAAGAGATAATAAGGATCTTGAAGAAAAAAAGTGAAGGATAGCAAGAAATCAACGTGATGAGGGTGAGAGTGAGATGGTTGTGAGTGAAGAAAATGAAAAAGAAGAAAAAGAGAGGATATGGAAAAGTGAAAGAAAAAAATAAAGATGGTCTTTCAAAATGTAAATATCATGGGATGGCTTTAAAAGCAAGGTAAAAAAAAAGCTTGGTGAGTGTCATGACATGTTTCATGACACTTACCACTTATATAACCAAATTAATAAGTCATTTTCTTAAGCTAACTAATGTTTGTTAACATCTAGTCCATTTGTCTCCAAATCTCCAAACCATTTGTTACCCAATTTTCTATGCCACTTGTCAATATTTCTATTACCATTTGTCACTTATTTCTATTACCATTTATCAATTGTCTTGCCACTTGACATTTTTTCTATTATAAAATTCCTCAAAATTTTCTATATTTCACCCAAAATTCTAGATCAATAATTTACTCACCGAATCAATTTTCAAGACATATAATATCCACAATTCACAAAATAATCACATTTATAAATCAATTAAGATCAATTATACTCGATAAATGTCAAATAAGTGCATGTACAGTCATTGTAATGTGTGCAATTATCAAATTCATGTGTATGTATACTAAATGATGCACGAGCATGAAATGCATGTCCTAGTTTCTCAATATTATTTCTCATATTCAGTATTCTAAGGTTCTAGCTCTTAACATGGGAAAACGGGATGTTACACTATAGGACATTTTAGGAGCACAAGGAGGACAGTCATAGAGATGTCATGGTGACTACCTAAATTTATGAGATTTATGAGTCCTTCTAGTGAGATTACTACAGGCTCATTGGCAGCAGATATCTTAATAAGGTTGAGAAGACCATCAAGGCTTAATAAAGTAGGAAGGATAACAAAGTGCTATTTGTTATCTATCAACTACGAGGGAAACAAATGACTAATAAAGATAGAGGAGTAGCTTAGTTTAACTTTAGTGACTTAAGAAAATTTTAAAGATGCTTCTTTAAGAATACTTTCCAACTAGTGATAACTAGGAAATATAGAGAAGTAGAGAAGTAGTGGGTAAATACATCAATTACGATACTATGCTAAAGTTTTTAAACCCAACCAAAGATGAACTGCATTATTATCTTTATCTAGATAGAACCACATTTGACCCCATATTTCGATGATTGTACATTGTATTTGATTATTGTAATAAGAGCTTTATATATGGTTATAGATAACTAATTAGGTTAAATGCATGCCTTTAGAAAGTTAGTGCAAAGAATGTTGCTTACTAGTTGGTGTGGATGTGAATAAGTAAATGTTACTTATAGCATACATTGTAGTTAGTCAAGATGTATATATACATAACGTTGGTTTCTATAATTAGTTCATAAGAATTTTTAGAACTGATGGATGGACATAGTTACACAATCATTAATGGCTAATAGAAGGTAAAAAGTAAGGTACGAAATCTTATATTTTAAATAGAAATATGTCTATAAATCAGTGAAATTATGTAACTTATATTTTAAATAGAACTATGTTTATAGATGGATACAAAAACATCAATAACAACATCCTAGTAGAAGTCTCGCTGAGATGCAAGTTTAGAGAAGTTCAGAAGTACATATCTTTATCCCTAACTAGTAAAGATGTTGTTTCCGATAAACCCATAGAAAAAAAACAAAAAGAAAAAATCAAGGCTAAAATAAATAAATAAAAATATATAAAATATAAATTAGAAATAGAAATAGAAATAAAAGATTAATACATATTAAAATAATATAAATATAAATATAAATATAAATAAAAGATAATAATGACAATAAAATATAAATAAATTCTAACAAATAAAAAGATAAAAAAGTATGCAATAAATAATACAATAAAGATAAAACAAGATAAAGAATACAAATAAAAGATAAAATAGAAATAGAAATAAAGAATAATAAAAGATAATTATTTAAAATAACAAAAGTAAAAAAAATAGACATAAAGGATAATACTAAAAAATTAAATAAATAAATATGTACAAATAAAAATATAAAATAAGTAATAAAATAAATATTAAAATAGATATAGAACAAGATAAATAATAAAAATAAAAGATGAACTAAGTAAATAAATATACAAAGAAGAAAGAAGACAAATAAATAAATAAAATAGAGAAGCCATTTTAAGAAAATATTTAAGCTAGGTAAGGAAATATTTAGGCTAAATAACTCAGAGAGCAGCATTACATAATAAATATTTAGACTAAATATAAGACATAAGATTTGAAGGAAAAGGTTTAAGAGACCTATGAGAAAGAGAAGAACCTCTCTATGTGGGAGGAACAAGACCTCTCTATATGAGATCCTTTACATGCAGCTTAGTAAGCTAAAGTTTTCTATTAAGGATCACGTCCTCATTAAGTTCCAATAAAGTCATATCATTCCTGATCACCTTCCCCCAATTATTTTTAGGCCTTCCTTTTTTTCTCTTAGAGTCCTTAAGTATAATTTTCTCGCATCATCTCACTAGAGCATCATAATGTCTCCTTATAACATATCTGAATTACCTAAGCCTAGTTTCTCTTAAATTTTCATGAATATTAGCCACCTTTAGTTTGTCTCTTATCAGTATATTCTTCACTTTATCTCTTTTAGTAAAGTTGCACATCAAACAGGACATCCTCATTTCTACCACCTTTAACTTATAACTATGCACTAGTTTGATGGGCCATCACTCTACCATATAAAGCATAGCTACTTTAATCGCTAAACAATATAATTTAACTTTTAGTTTAAGTGGTATCTTCTTGTCACATAAAACTCCAGATACACTCCTCCATTTAAGCCACCTTGATCTAATACGATGGACTATGTCTTTATCGATTTCTCTATTATTTTGGATATAGATATTAGATAATTAAGGCACTCTTTCTGTGGTATAACTTCTGAACCAATCTTTACCTTCACAGAGGAAGCTACCCTATGGCCCAAAAAGTTACACTTTAAGTACTTAATCTTAGTCTTTCACAATTTAAAGCCCTTCAACTCAGCATATCCCTACAAAATTTTAGCTTAACATTGATACCTTCTTTTGTCTCATCCATTATAGCAAAGTCATCTGCAAACAACATACACCAAGTCACACCCTTGTTGGATATTCTTGGTGAGCTCATCCATCACTACAACAAATAGGAAAAGGCTCAACGAGGAGCCTTAATGTAGTCTAATATCGATAGAGAAATGCTTTATATCTTCTTTTGTCGTCCTTACTTTAGTCTTTATACTTTTATACATATCCCTAATTACCCTTATATAGGTCATAGGAACTACCTTAACTTCTAAACACTCCACATGATTTCCTTAAATACCCTGTCAAAAGCCTTCTGTAAGTCAATAAAAACATGTGTAGGTTACATTGTCTTTTCATGTAATATTCCATTAATATTCTAAGAAGATGAATAGCTTATATCATGGACCTTCTTTTTATGAAACCAAATTGGTTCTCTGACATAGGTGCATCCTTTCTCACTTTCTTCTCAATCACCTTCTCCTATTACCTCATTGTGTGACTAAGTAATTTAATGCCCCTATGATTATTAAAGCTTTGGATATCCCCTTGTTCTTATATAGAGGAATTAGCATACTAAGTCTCCACTCATCCTACATTTTGGCGAACTTAAGGATCACATTAGAAAGCTTGGCTAGCTAAATAAGACCCTCTTCAGCTAGACTCTTCCACACTTCTATAGGTGTCTCATTAGGCTTTACTAACCTTCCACTCTTCATCTCCCTTAATGCTCTTTTAATTTCTTTCCTTATGATCTGCTAGTAACAAGTAAAGTTACGATACCTCTCAAACGTACTAAGATCACCTAAATAGATGTTGTCCTCTAAGCTTCATTAAAAAGGCTATAAAAGTATCATTTCCATCTTCTCTTGTTGTCATTTTCATCCATGAGCACCCACCCTCATCTTTTATACAATGAACTTTATATAAGTCTCTCGCTAAGTTAAATATATCCTTTTCTCTTTCATTAGTTTCCAATCATTGGTATTATTTCTTATAAGCTCTAGTTTTGGCTTCTGAGACTATATTCTTCACCTTTTTCTTTATCAGTCTGTAACTTTATCTATTAACTATCCTCTCTACCTCTATAGTGCTATCCAATAGAACTTTATAGGCAACCCTTTTATCTTAATCATTTCTTATACATCTTCATTTTACCACCAAGACTACATCTTCCTACTTCTAGGCCCATTAGAAACACACAAGACCTCTTTAGCTACATCCTTAAAAGAGTTGTTACTCTCTCCCACATCAGTTAGCATCTCCTTCCAATTTCTATTCTTCTCTATATATTACTCTATTACTAAGTTATTCCACCATATCCACTTTCAAATTATACCATCTAACTCTGGTACATCTCTAGATGAATGTGAACTTATATTTTTTCATTTTAAAAAAAGATTAATTCATATTGACAACAAGGTGCCTTTTGAAGTTAAACATAGTTTGGGGGCATATGTTAAGTCCGTAAACATGTCAGATTTTGAAAGATATGGAGTAGTTAAAGGAGCTTACGATGATATGAAAAGTGTACCAATACAATCTTATTATGAAGCCTTTTTCAATTGATTAAATTGTAATATAAACAGGTAATATTGGCTACATCTAGATCATATAGTAGAACTCAATGATAGCAACATAACCAAGTTTAGAAATTATAAAGAGTGAGAGAGAAACCACAAGAACATCAATAGTAAAAGAAATAAATTAAAATTTTCCTTTTATATACAGTAAAATGGGCAATAAGTCAAAGTTCTCCTATAACAAAGGAAACAACTCCAATTTCTCTTGCAAAAAGGATAGAAACCTTTAGTGCAGCAAATCTAAGTTCCCTTACTATAAAGGCAACAATAATTAGAGAATTAACCATAAGAGCAAAACCTTACAACCGATGAAAAAACTATTAAGGTTTTAAGAAATTTACTTACTAAAGTAGCAACACTATGTATAGGAATTTAAAAACATTTTAACTTATGTTTTTTTTGTACAATTTGGTATAATATTTATTTTTTATTGTAATTTCAAGATTTCCTAGTGGAATAGATGTTTTTGATAGGCTTAATGATGATTAGGGGTTATATGATTAGGAAAATATGAAAGAATGATGTTAGATTTAGTTTTTTGACAATATAGTTCAACCAAGTAATAGTTATCCATCAATCAAATTAAGTAAGAAAGTTGAAGTTTTTATATAGTGAATTTGTATTAAAAAAAACAAATACAATTGTTGATATATTGGTGGACTACTGTTGCTAAAATTATAGACATTAGTTGCAATATCTGATATTAATCAACTAGTATGATCTAAACGAATTTTTAAAAATATTTTTTAACAAATTATTCATAAATTTTCATGTGTGGTCCCTCCACCTTCATCCACTAAGATTCCCATAATTTACGATTGATTCATTCATTATTTCCTTTTCATAGGATAAATTTCCACGTTTGAGATCGAATTGATTCCATATATTATAAGTCACAATTTTGGAAATATTAATTATTTTATATTTTATCTTAATTTTGAATTTTTTAAATTTGTTTTTATCACATTCCATCCCATTTTATATTTATTTGAACTAATTTTATAAAATTAAAATTACAAGAGGGTTTAAACTTCCGTATACTTTTTATGTTCTTTTTATTTGTATTTGGCATTTTTGGAACTTATATTAAATCTATAAATCAAAATAATAGAATTTAAATTCTTTTTTATTGTGAAAGTTTGTTTATTATTTTCTTTAGAAAGAATTTTTTTTGATGATATAGTTTCTTCTTTCTTTTGATAAATTAATTTTTTTCTTTTCATTAATTTTCATGCAAACTTGATATGGATGAAAATGCTTATAGTTTTTTTTTAGTGTTTTACTATGTTTTTAATCCAAATTATTTTGGTTCAATTGATTTTATGTCTCTCTTTAGGTAATTATGGAAAAATAATTTGAGAAATGATATAATCAAGAATGAAGGATATTGCAAGATAAAATATAAAGAGAGCACCACTTTATAGAAAACATAGCCTGACATATAGTTATGTTATAGTCCATGTCTCTCATGAAAAAGAAATAAACAAATGCAGACTTTAATACATGGGTTGAAGGAAGGTTGTGCGGTAATGAGAAGAGAAATAAAAAGTTACACGATTGTATTTGAGCATATGTCCCTATTCAAAATTAGGAAAAAAAATCACACTACATAAAACTCAGTCATATCTTAAACTGTATCCATAGCAGACAAAAAATTATAAAAGTGCTATAAATAAGGTTTTGTTTTCAATTTAATTTTTGTTTCATTCTAGACTTTAGTTTTAGCTAGGGTTAGTTGTTATCTACCCAAAGTAATCCTAAGAACACATTCGAAGGCCATTTTCAATAGGGAGAGACTTAAAGTCATTATGAAGAAACAATCACCAACAGAAGATAGAGAATTTCATTGAGGGATATCTTAGAACGAGTTTTCTTCTTCGTTTTAACTATTGTTTTTGTATTTGCAAGGATGATTTGTGCTTAAATACTTTAATATCAAGAATAGATGAAACCCTAATGAATTTTATATGTTTTTACTAAATTCTAGTAAAGGTTTATTTAAGAATTATATATTTTATTCTTAATGTTGACCATATACAAGGAGAGAGCTTAGGTCTAATTTGAGTTACATGTAGGCGTAGTCAAGAACATATATGTGAAATGGTCTTCCACATATATATTAAAGATTGAATGGGAATCTAGAGATAGACCTACATGACCCTTTAAGTTTGGTAAGATTTTAAAAAGCATAATGCATTATGATATAATTTAATCATATAGAGATATCAGTTAACCTATTTAGGAATAAGTGATTATACATCAATATTACCCTAAGAGACTTCATTGGTCCAAAAACTATAATTCTTATAATCAAAGAAACATATAAGATGAATTTTTGGACAAATCTAGTCTAGATATTTCCTTATATATTAGATATTTCCTTATATATTAATAATCTCTTTAATTATTGTGCAATGTTCCTGTGGTGACTTAAAGTAACGAGTCCTTAATTTATTTTAGTTTATTATTAGAAATCAATTAATCAAATCCATCTTTATTATTGATTAAATATTACCTTTAGGATTAGATCTAGTATTTTACAGCTCCTAGTGTAGTCAATCCTGACTACCACTTCACTATTACAAAGTGATAAATACACTTGTCTTAGTTGAGTATTATAATAATAGTAGGGTATAGCTTGAAGCTTATCAAAACTAAAACATAATTCAAAAGCATTTCAAGAGAAAAGTCACATTTGATGCATAAAGACCAATTTATAACGGAAAAGAATTTGATTTTAGTAGGATTTAAAAATAATAGTATGGATTCATAATGTTCATATATTTCTACACTAAAGAGGGGATTAACTATTTTATGTACTTAACATTTAGTATATCTAAATATAGTTCTTTTAGGTTGATTATTTTGTTGATTGTATATTATAACAGATTTATTTTATGATGTTTAGCTGATTGTATGCATTATTTGATAGAAATTATATATAATTACACAACCTTCACATTAGGATAATGATATATTTTGAATTTTCATTGTATTATAAATTTTAGGGAAAATTAAACATGTGTGATAAGTATGGAATCGAGTGACTACTGACATATGGTCATAGTACATGCATTATATAATCTTGTGTGTTATATAGATGCCAATTATCAATTTGGATACTGCTTGTGGTTAGACTCATGTGTTAGATAATTTCATTATATGTGGCCCATATATTTTGGTTTAATTATTTAAGTATACTAAATCCCATTAGTTATTTGAGTAAAGAGATATTAGGTTTAATTAAAATAAATAACATGATGTATTTACATTGATGG
>JAOTBA010000205.1:28934101-28954560 GCA_025629845.1 Erythroxylum squamatum
TTATTATTAAGATTTTTGAAAGCATGGTTGATGTAAACAGTAAACTAGTAAAATATACAGTACAGCTGTATAATATATCAATATGGACTATTTTGCAATTTTTAAAAATTTAGGGACCATTTTATAAATTTAAAAAATATCCCGAAACGGTACCCGGTACTGACCGATACCGGTACAATTTTATTTCAAAGCCCAATCCAATACTAAATCCGGTACGGTATTCAGAACTTTGGTATCTACTCTGTCCTATTAGATCCAAACTCTTTATTTACATAGGACTTACGTAAATAAAAAGCTTGGATTTAACGGGACATGATAGGCAAACAGTCTTGAGACAGAAGATCTGTGCTCTGATTCTGGATATTACGAGATGATAAAAAGTAAATTTATTTGTTTAACCATAAATTTAAAAAACAACCTTGTTTTCAAGGCGAGGTAAGAGTAAGAAATCTGAGGAATCTTATAGAAACCTAAGGAAGAGTTCCATGCCATCAATGGCGTCCCGCTCACTTCTCTTCACTCTCAGGCTGTAAGCTCGATCCAACCCTTTGTTCGGTACCTTAAGAGATGCACAAACTCCAAATTAAGGGAAAAATGTTTTCTTTATGGAATTTAAAACTCAGCAAGATCCAAATTTTTCGTCTTTTCTCATTCTTTCTGTAATTTCCGAACTACCAAGCAAAAAACACAATCAAGTATGCATCTTTAACTAAATTCTTACTGCATTTTCGTTCTCTTACTGCTTTCTCTTTTGTAACTGCATCGACAGCGAAATTCGATGTCTTTGTGCCTCGGAGAAAGCTAGTGTATTTGGTGGACGATTTCTCTCTTCGGGTGCTCCCCGACGCGAAGAAGTGTTGGACGAGGAATTGAATGCAAAGGAAGTGGGTGATGACTTGAAGAGTAGAATTTTCAGGCTGAGACTTCCAAAGCGAAGCGCCATTAACGCTATTCAGAGATGGGTTAGCGAAGGTAAGACTGTTACGGCCTCTGAGCTTCGGCAAATCTCCAAAGAGCTCAGGCAGTCTCAGCGTTATAAGCATGCTCTAGAGGTTAGCCGTTTGCTTTTTTTCCTTTGTTTTTATGTCCTACATCACACCTACTTTTATGATCGCCAGAAACTTGTGTGTTTGTGGAATTTCTTTTTACTGTTTCAAGGGTCGTTGCCTAGTTGTGTTTCTATGATGTTGGACCTGAGGATGCCATTGGTAATTCATTATCATAAGTCACGAGCTCTTGATCATGTGTGCGACTAGGTTGGTGGAAAAAAGATATTTAAAGTAACGATAGTGATACTCCCAATGCCAAATGTTTTCGGAATGTATGAGAAACATAAAAAAGTGAGAAAGGGAACGTTAAGGGTTGCAAACTACAACGGATATAACTGAATTCAGTTATATTGGCCTTGACTAGCGGTTTGATGTTCTATATACTTGAATTTTATATTAGTTGTCTTGTCACAGTGGATTTGAACTCGTATACTTCTGAGGTCATTTGTTACGGACTTCTACTATCATAATTCTGAGTTCTGGTTTTAACCATGGCTGATCTTATACATCAGATGTATTTTCTTTCTTTATTTTATTTAACAAGAGCAAATAATGTCCACAAAATGCTTTCGAATGTGAACATATGAATATCTGATGATGATACATAGAGAACAAGTTTCCTGAAAGATAGATTGGCAAATGCTTAGAATATAGAAGTAGCATACAATTTTTTTCTGAGAAGTATTTTTTCAGCTGGAAGAACAATCTACTTGTAATGCCCTCCTATAAAGCAATATCAAAAAGTTGCTGGGATTTAGGTTCAGAAAAAGAAAAATTTTATATAAAGTACAAGGAGAAGATCAAATGCAAAAGATGCAGGTTGCTGGAGTTTATTTTGTATGTGAAATGACTTTTTGCCAAATCCAGCATTTGTTACAACTCATAATGATGTTTTAAGCAAATTCTTGTTCAAACAAATGCATAATTTATACAGCTATCAAATCTTTCACTGCTATGCTAGAAATATAAACTAGTTTCTCTCTCTTTCTTGCTCTCATGGTGTGCTTGTTAATCTCTCTTAATTGAATATGAATTTATAGATATCTGAGTGGATGACTACGCATGAAGAGTTTAAATTATCTGACTATGACTATGCAACCCGTATTGACTTGATAACAAAAGTTTTTGGTGTTGATGCTGCTGAGCGATACTTTGAAGGTCTTCCTCACTCGGCCAAAACAAGTGAAACTTACACTGCTCTCCTCCACTCTTATGCTGGGGCAAAACTAATTGAAAGAGCTGAGGAATTTTTTGAGAGAATAAAGGGTTCAAACCTTTCCTTTTCTGCTCTAACATACAATGAGATGATGACTTTATATATGTCAGTTGGGCAAGTGGAGAAAGTTCCTTTAATTGTTGAAGAACTGAAACGCCAAAAGGTTGTTCCTGACATCTTTACTTACAATGTATGGATAAGTTCATGTGCAGCTGCTCTGGATATTGATCAAGTTAGAAAAATATTGGATGAGATGAGCCATGATTCTACTACTAATGATGATTGGCAGAGATATGTTAACATTGTTAATATATATGTTAGAGCAGGTCTTCTTATGAATACAGAGTCTGGTACTGTGGTTGAGGCTGGAAAACCAATCACACAAAGAGAATGGATAACATATGATTTCCTCATTATCTTGTATGCAGGTTTACAAGACAAAGAAAAAATAGATCAAATATGGAAATCCTTAAGAATGACCAAACAAAAAATGACAAGCAGAAACTTTGTTTGCGTTCTTTCTTCATATCTAGTGCTTGGACATTTCAAAGAAGTGGGTGAAGTTATTGACCAATGGAAGCAATCTAGTACTACAGGCTTTGATATCTCTGCTGGCAATAGGCTTTTGGATGCATTGTCTGCTGCTGGATTACCTGAAATTGCAGATACCTTCCGCATGCTTTTGATTGAACGGAACTGTGATCCAACAAGTACATCAAGGTAATTGCTTGTCTCAGTTTGTCACCTATGGGCAATGATGCTCTTGTGAGCCATTCTATGTTTCATACAAGGAAAAAAAAACATTTTCAGTTTCGGTTGGATTGCCTTGAAGTTACCTGCCTTTTAGACTAAAATGCAGCATCCTGAGTGTGGCATTATGAGAATTCTTCATTTTTGACTTACGAGTCATGTTTCTTTCCAAATTGGCTTCCCTTTTTGCGCATATTACCAAAGCCACCAAAATGGTCCAAGGTGAACCTTTGTAGAAGCAATAACAACACTGCTATAGAAATTGTCCTTGTGCCAATGGCATTATGTTCTTATTTGTTGGCATTACTATTCCGAGCATGTACGATGCACCCTAATTGGTCTTTCGGACAATGGGAATGTATGTTGAGTCACTGAACACTCTTAAAGCTGGATTTGTTTATTTGAAAGTTAACCTTTCTCATTTGTCCTGCATTTAAAGTTTTTGTTCTTTCCTTTCTGTTCAGATTCTTCGTTTACAGAATTAGATGTAACTGATGGAGAAAAATCAATTTGGAGTAATGTTATGGACTCCTCTTCAGTTCTATGTTATGCACCTTGTACAAACAATGGCTCTTAGCTTAGCTATGGATGAAACTGCCTGCATCAACAACCGACTCCATTTTGTACCTGTTTACTAGTTGCCACAGCCTATTATTTTCCCTTCTTTGTCAAGGAGTAGGACGAAACATAAGATGATGACGAACAAAATTATGCTCATCCACCAAATACTCGTAGGAAACCAAACCAAGAGACCACACAAACCATTTGGAGAATGATAATCTCAATTGGCGCTTTCTTTAACATTAAAGTAACTATTAAATTGAGACTCTTGGACGCTTTTGCGTCATTCATCATGTTAATATTCTCTTTCATTTTTATTCTTCAATACGACAATGAGTTAATGGTCAGATTTCTATTTCTAAAAGTAGAGTATATTTGCCAGGAAAAAGAACAACTCCGGCCATTGTGTAAGACCTTTTTGTCTTATATATTGGCTGGCTCCTTTTGATTACAAAGCTAAGAATCATTCTACATTTATATTTTCTTAGTGATCAAATGTTGGTGGTCCTTTTACCACCAGTTTGTTTCCAACGCAACATTGTGTTTGTACCTCTAATGGCATATGAATTGGTGGCTCTTCCTCTTTCATAGTTACTCACTTGCAAGTATTAATCATATAGCTGAAGTAGCATGATTGGAACTGAGTATAAGCTCCTCTTAAATGGTAGACAAAGTGTTAGAATCTGGTCCTGGTTGAAGGAATTTAACAATGCGCTATTGCTCTCCAACGAGCTACTTCAGATGAGATGAGATTTGTTTGTAACATCATTCAAGTAAATAGAGAACGAGATGGTTAGACCGTTCGATTAAAACATCTGGTGAATCCGACGACCCAAAAGTGGCCGATAAAAGGGTCCACAGTATTAGTTTGGTGGGGCCAGTCTGACAACTTTCTTGATAATTGATATTGCTTTTATGTCTGACCAACGTTACACTGGTGATTCACGAGTCACAAGTGGGGTCCAGAGTGCCCTACATGTTAACATAACTTGGTCCAAGGTCCACCGCAGGTGGCCTAATGATGAGGCTTTAGGCGGAAAGACAGTCGAGGAACAGGTAAAGAGACAAGAAGACCCTCTCTTCTTCTCTTTTTTATCATGAAATTAATAGGAAAAAAGACTTGGATGTTTTTATCAATTGAATTGAAAATTTGTTTCCTCAAAATTTCACCGACACTTCAGTTCTTAGTTCTTACTTTCCGTTCGGTGGCGAAGTTAAAACAAATTGAAGATGGCTGTACCTGTACCCAAATATACAGAAGTCTTATATTATGCACAAGATTCCAAGGTCCGTTGCTTAAAGGAAGGAGGTCTAGATCTTGCAAGGCAATCAAATAAAGCAAGGCACCCAGACCTGGCAGTTTGTTCTCATTAAGCCTCATTAGATGCTAAATTACAAAACTACAAAACATCTTAAAACCCTTTCTGCTGCTTCTGGCTGGGCCCAACGACAATAATTATAATAACAATAATAATATAGTATCCCAATTTCTAAACCCCTCAGTTCACTATTCCTTTTAACAGCCTTTCCACTGTTCCACCTCCCTCGCTCTACCTTTCTCTCTCTATACCTTCTCTTTTCCTCTAGCCAACAGGCGAATCACAAGCATGGCCATCTTTAAGACCAAAGCTATAGTCTTTTTAAGTGTGTTGCTCCTTCTCTCCTTACCATTGTCATTTTCCTCTTCAATCCATGACCTCCTCGTCTCAAAAGGCTTACCAGCCGGTCTCCTCCCAAAGGAAGTCAAGAATTACACTCTCTCTGAAGATGGCCGCTTAGAGGTGTTTCTTGATGGTCCATGCTTGACCAAGTATGAGGATAGAGTCTTCTTTGACAGTGTAGTAAGGGCTAATCTAAGCTATGGTAGCCTCATAGGTGTGGTCGGTTTGTCCCAAGAAGAGCTTTTTCTTTGGTTACCAGTGAGAGATATCATCGCTAATGACCCAAGATCAGGCCTCATACTGTTCGACATTGGAGTTGCTCACAAGCAGCTATCTTTATCACTCTTTGAAGACCCCCCTAATTGCAGGCCTCAAGGTACATACCTCTCTTAATCCCATATCACTTTGAATTTATCAAGTTAAAGATTGTGATTTTCTTTGATTATGTTCTGTTTCTGCAATGTATCATTATTTTTTAGAAGTTTTGGTTTCCTGGTTTTGGCACAGTTGATTGGCAGTTTTTGTTCTCACACATATGAAAATGGTTTCTGTCTGTCAGGAGCGTTTAGATTTTGGTGTTAATGCTAACATGTTTGGGCTGTGTGATAATTCTGAGTCACCCATATGAAAAGGCAGGGTTGGTGTTTCAATCTCAGGAACTGATTATTATACAGGGCCAAAGGAGGCTACATAACTTTGCTTCAGTTGTTTTGTTTGTTTCCGTGTTGTATATTTTGTCTTTTCTCATTGAATTTACATTCCCAGATTGCCATTACGTTTCGCAAGCATTATAACATTTCTATGCATTCATAGTTAGAGGCCAACCTCTCTCTCTCTCTCTTGCTGTTTGTTTCTTAGCTATGTAGAGGATATTTTGGTACAGTCTGAAGCCACACCATCTCTTATTTATTTATTAATTTTGGAATTGGATGAATGGGGCGTGACAATGACATCGTGCAGGACTGTTGAAGATTAATCATGAGGACGGGTTTGGGTTTGTGGAAGCCATGAGGTAGGTAGGAGAGCGACCGCCCCTGAACCATCGTCGAAAGTTGCCTTGTGGTGTTTATTTAGTAGTTTCTCTGATGGTATCCTCAGTATAATGTTTGGGGGTGAGACATAATGATTGTAAGTAATTAAGCTTTGAAATTCTGGAATCTAATCAGTCAGAAGTCTCTAGTTATCCTTAAAAATTACTGATAGCCCGGATTTTCAGGTTGTGGATTTGCTTCTAAAGTGGAACGAAAAGCCTTTCTTGACGGAGCTATAATGTGCCAGCCATTCCACCTCATACTACTTATGGCCATTTTCTTTTGCCCTTCCGTCTCCATTAATCACTATATTAGTCAAAAGGGTAGCCGAAAGAAATGTCATAAAAATATAACGACGGAGAGAATGGAAAAGCCCAAAGGTCTCAGTTCCAATCGATTTAACGGAAGAGAAATGAATCATTGCCTTACAACAGTTGACCTTTCTCTTCCAAAGTATATTACAAAATGGGGCTGTTGATCTGATCTCCTTCGTAGGTATAAAAACTAAAACACAGGATCCAGCAGGTCATCCACCTTAATAAAGAAATCGCCCAACATCGACATGTCTCACCTGCTACAAGCTTTTTTACTCGTTCTCTCTTTACGTATGCGAAAAAAATGAACAACGAAACTAAAACAGGCAGTGACGCAGCATTTTTTAAAATAAGGCTATGGTGCTCGAAGGTTTCATAAAAATTTTACTAAATTAATTAAACCAACTTAACAAAGGTTTAATAAAAATTTTAAGATAAGTTATTTTATTACCTTAATAATCTGGATATATAGATCATGTAGGCCAATGACATGACCTTATCGAATGTTATTTTTTCATGTAGGTGCTTGAAATTTTCCGCATGTAAAAAAATAATTTTAACGAAATAAAAATAGGCTTTAAGAATTATTTAAACCAAGCTTTATTTATCGAATTTTAAAATATTTTTATAAATAAAAAAACTGACCCATTATTATATTAATTATGGTGGTTAAATTAGGTGAACCAGATGATTTTTGGATGTTATACGTACTAGGTATCCATAACAAGAAGTGAGGAGTGGGCTTCGAATATGGCAATTGGTAAACATACAAAGCCTACATGGCTACACGTCCGATTTTCCTTTTAGGAATTTTTTTCCTTCTTCATTGATTTTTATAACGATATGTTCCCACTTTTTTGCTTCATTAAATGCAAAGCTCACAATCAGAGGAATATTTAATAAGCTGAACCACGAAAGGTAAAGATTTTTAGGTATGTACCCGACAAATTTGCTGTTAAATTTGAGTTTGGATATAATAATTTTGAGTTTTTGGTTTGACCAGGGTTAATTTAACTCTATTTAAATAAGAATATAGTACTTGATCCATATTCAATTATTATATATATAATTTTATTTTTATTAAAATTATATTTTAATTTATTAAAATATAAATTTTTATTAAAATTTATTAAAATTATATTTCACAAATGCATATAATCTAAACTTTTAGGCTAAAAGCCCAAATTTGGGCTAATCTTTTTTGGATTTGATCAATTTAAGACCAACGTTTTTAATTTACTTAATAGAAGTCTAAATGTTCACGAGTTTGCTCAATATGAGACTATTTTGGACAGAAACTAGGAAGTGTTATACATGTGTCATTACTATATATAAAAAGTGTATTTGGAGAGGCCAGGTGGATTTTAAATGCCACCTGGATTTTCAGGAAAAAAAAACAATAATATCTCTTCAATTTTTACATAACCCTAATTTTACCTTAATTCTCAAATATTCACCCTCTCTCTCGGAAACTCAACAAAAGAAGTTGTCTCCTTCACACATCATCACTACCAATCACTTCAATCTCTCTTGCTGATTTGCCTTCCAAATCAAGGAGTTGTCTTCCAAATCCATAAGGCCAGACTTGTTGTTAAGGGATACGCCTAGATTTTTGGTGTTGATTACTTAGACACCTTTGCTCCTGTGGCTCGATTAGATACAATCAGAATGCTTCTAATTGTTGCTGCTCAAAAGGGTTGGAAAGTATTTCAATTAGATGTCAAATCTGCTTTTTTAAATGGTGTTCTGCAGGAAGAAATATATGTGAAGCAGCTTGCTGGCTTTGTTGTACAAGGTGAAGAAGATAAAGTCTACTTGCTCAAAAAGGCTCTTTATGGTTTGAAACGGGCACCTAGAACCTGGTACAGCAAGATAGATGATTATTTGCAAAACTTAGGCTTCAAAAAAAGCTTATCAGAGGCAACTCTTTATGTTAAACATAAGGACAATACTGTTCTTATAGTTTCTCTTTATGTTGATGATATCTTAGTGACAGGAAATAATGCCTTACTAATTGAGAAATTCAAACAAGAAATGGAGCAGGTTTTCGAAATGATAGATCTTGGTCTCATGAACTACTTTCTTGGAATGGAGATTACACAAAGCCAAAATGAAGTATTCATTTGTTAGAAGATATATGCCAAAGAAATTTTGAAGAAATTCAAAATGGAGGAATGCAAAGCTGTTGCTACACCCATAAATCAAAAAGAGAAGTTGAGCAAGGGAGATGGAACCGAGAAAGTTGATGAAGGCTACTACAGAAGCTTGGTCGGATGCCTTATGTACCTTACTGCCACTAGACCTGACATTTTATTTGCTGTAAATCTCTTATCTTGCTTTATGCATTGTGCCAGTTAGTTACACTTAATTGCAGCAAAGAGAGTGCTAAGGTATATTAAAGGTACAATCAGTTATGGAGTCAAGTTTGGAAAATGCAATGATTTCAAGTTATGTGGATTCTCAGATAGCGACTGGGCTGGTTCTGTTGATGACATGAAAAGTACATCGGGCTATTGTTTCGGTTTTAGCTCAGGTTTTTTCTCTTGGTGCTCAAAGAAGCAAGAGATTGCTGCACAATCTACAACAGAAGCTGAGTTTATTGCAGCTACAGTATCAGTTAATCAAGTTTTATGGATAAAGAAGCTTATGTGTGATTTGAATATGGAACAGAAAAATGGTGTGGAGATCTTTGTTGACAATCAAGCAGCAATTACAATCTCTAACAATCCAGTTTTTTACGGGAAAAACAAAGCATTTCAACATCAAATTGTTCTTCTCGAGAGAAATACAACATAATGGAAGAGCAACTCTGGTTTACTGCAAAACTGAAGATCAAATAGTTGATTTGTTCACAAAACCACTTCCAGTTAACAAGTTTGAGCTTCTAAGGCAGAAAATTAGAGTTTGTAGTAACAAAAGCAAGGAGGAGTATTAGTTTTTTACTTTTGTAACTTCAAACTCACGTGCTTGTCATGTGGCTTTTATTTATTTGTTTTCTTTTCAGTTTTAAACAAATTAGATCGTGTCTTTAGGGATTCTGCAGTTCTTTTTTTGTGACATCAAGCACTACTTCAGTGCCGTCGTGTTTGCGTCGCGTTTGCGTCAATTTATGTTTTCAGCTCAGTCCAACACTATAAAATGTAAAGGATGCTCATGAGTAATGTATCACCTTTTACATCAATATACTTCTTCTTTCTCTTTCGGTATTCTTCTTTAATAGAAATTTTATCTTTATTTATGTGTTTTCCACTCTTAAACTTTCACCCATCTTGCCACACTTATCATGCACTTCCTTAACATTTATTTATCAAATAAAGTAGCTTTAAACCAAATCAAAGTTGGTTCCTTCTCTTTTTATTTCTTTTTCTTGTTTGGCTTGTGAGATAACCAGATAAATGAATAGACTTGTTTCTCTTCGTGATTTGTTTTAGAAAGGGGGAGAGATAGAGAGATAGAACAGCATTACCTAATATTCTCACATATGATCAATGGCAAAGTCACCTCCGGAGCTAGCGAGTAGTCGACTCACTAATCCCAGTCCCAACAAGACCAACTTTCCTAAGCAACGTACTATGGGACCATTTACTTTCCATTCTCCTAAGCTATTCATCTTGCTTCTAGCTACTTGTGCCGCTCTCTTCACTCTGTTCCATATCCAATCTCTCCATACCCCACCACCCGAATCTTCATCTTCAATACCACCATGGTTCCTCGTGCACCAATGGAATAATTATAAAGCCTCCAACTGTACCCAAGATCAGCTTCTTCGATCGGCCATGGTCGAAAAACTAAAGCAGTCAGTCACGTTTCTCCCACTCAAGGACTTGCGTTATTCAGACAAAGCCCTTCAAGGCCATACATGGTTCATGAGTTCTATGTATGATAGTCATGAAGACGGTGAGGTACAATATCAGCAGTTTCCTTCAGAACGCTCAAAAGGTAGGCTACTTTGCCTGAAAGGAAGGGACACACATGATGGATCTTGGAACTCTTACGCACTTGCATGGCCTGAAGCCCTACCCTTGAATGCTACACTCATGAAGGGTCTGACTTTTGTGTCATATAACCATTACAATTACGATAACATTTGGCATGGTCTTTCTGCTGTATTCCCATTTGTTGCCTGGTATAAAAAGAACGGCTGCATCTCTCCGGAGAGATGGATTTTGTACCACTGGGGTGAACTGAGGTTCAAGATGGGTACTTGGCTGAGGATCCTAGCGGAAGCTACATTTGGTGGAAGTCCACACATTGAAGGGTTTGAGTGGGCTAATAATGATGAGGCAGTTTGTTTTGAGAAAGCTGTGGTTATGAGGCACAATGAAGGAGGCATGTCAAGGGAAAGGAGGATGGAGACCTATGATTTGATAAGATGCAAGGCAAGAGTTTATTGTAATGTAAGTTTGCAAGGTAGGATTGCTGACGTTGATCAACAGGGATTTCCGGTGATCGGAATGACTTTATTCATGAGGACTGGGCCGAGATCATTAAAAAATGAATCTATGGTGATCCATATCTTTGAAAAGGAGTGCGCTAAGATTAAAGGTTGCAGGTTGATTGTGGCCCACTCCAATAATCTAACAGTTTGTGAACAGGTTAGTGGTATACTCCTAATTTATAGTGGCCAATAGATTACAATTGATTTCGTGTTTTAATATTCTGATTGATAATCTTTTCATGCATTGACAAGAATTTAAAACCTGCGTACTGGTTGTATGCAACCTAATTCTATCCGAAAACAATTGCATATGGCTCCCACTTAAGGTAATGCTATAAAGAAAAGTTACTAAAAGAGGCTGCTTTTAGTAGAGCACTAAAAGAATATTACTTAGGTTCTTGAACACTTAGGATTCGCAGGTCAGAAAGCTTTGGGTCTCTAAACGTCTGGTTAGAGAGGCTTTTCCTTCCAAAGAAAACTAACGATGGTGATCAAGACTTTGTCCAGAATAACGTGTCACATGGCATCCACGCACCTCAACGATAAAAATAAGTTACCACCAACTTGTACACCTTGAGTGACTAACTTCTATGAACAACATAAATGCACAAGATAGATGCTTTATAGATTAAATCAGACCATTCCGCTCCATGTAGAACCCAATAAACGAACCTTTGTATCGTTCAATTCAAATCAATGATCAAGTAACGATATAATTTAGAAATTGATGTGTTGATACGGCAGGTGAAGTTGATGAGCATTACAGATATTCTGGTGTCTCCTCACGGAGCTCAATTGACCAACATGTTCCTAATGGACAGAAACAGTAGTGTAATGGAATTCTTCCCAAAAGGATGGTTAAAACTCGCAGGCGTTGGCCAATTTGTGTACCATTGGATTGCCAGCTGGTCTGCTATGAGACACCAAGGCGCTTGGCGAGACCCCGACGGCGATGATTGCCCTTACCCAGAAGATGATCGTCGGTGTATGTCCATTTACAAAGGTGGCAAAATTGGCTTTAACGACACCTACTTTGGTGAATGGGCTAGAAATGTTCTTAATGAAGTGAAAGCTAGGAAGTTGGAAGAGTTGGCCAACAGGACCGCAGCCATTGTTTCAACTCCTACTTGTGGTTGTGGCTGAAAGGCTATATTTCAGACGAATTTCAAATGTAATTTTTTTTTTCTTTCAATGAAACTAAGGCAGAACCGATTGTCCATTTTTATCCTGTTTATAAGACCATTGGTTTGGTCAATTTTCAAGCTAATCAAGTCTTTGTTTATTTTGTGGTGTCAAGTGCAAAGCTGATTGGTAGAATAAAATTTCAACGCAAGCTGGCTAAGACCAATCTAGTAAAATGAGGCATAACTCAATAGTATTGAAAAACCTAACCTGGAGTCATTAATTAACCTTGAACATTAGTCCACCCATCAACACTACCAGATTATAAATATCGGTGCAGATGGCTTAATCTTCGCTCTGGTTAGTCCAATATAGCAAAAGCTGACTTCTTGGGAAATCAAAACAGTCATGGGCCAGGCTGATAGCCATAGTTACTAAGCCTGAGCATATTTTCTTTTAAATTAATTCCAGAACAACCAACCTCAATTTGACTGGGTATGTTCCTGCTTCCATTATTTTCTTAGTGCTTAAGAGTTGGAATATCTTTATAAGCTACAACGGAAATCAAAGATCGAGCGATGGAGAGAGATCAATCAGATATATTAGTGAGTTATGACATAAAATGTACACGAGTAGGTATAGTATCAGGGACCAAAAACAGTCTCATCAATGAAAGAAATCAATCCCAGACGGTACCCTCTATCCAATAGTGGACCAAATTAAAACAGGAGAAGTAGGTCATGGTCATGGATGTGACTCTGGTCAAGTGGCGCCAAACCATACCACATTTGGTATCATCTGCAATACCCAGGGAACAGGGAAAAAAAACATTCCAAAGCAAAAGCCAAGTTGAGATATAATATCGAAATAAAGCAAAATAGATATCGAATACTGAAATTATTGGAGACATTATAATAATAAAGTGTTGTTTAATAGAATAATATGTAAGAGTGGGAGAGGAAGAGAGGGAGAGGGGGGGCCGCAGCCACCTGGTGTGGTTAAGGGTTGAATACACATCAAACCAAATGGGGACATCCATGTGGGGGAGAGAATGGAAGGCAACGTGGGTCGTTTCCCACCACTATCTTCACGAAGACCACATAATTCTGTGCGACATTGATCATGCAAGTGTATATCCCAAGGGAATAATAAAACTTAAGTAGATATTGTTTATTGAAAAATCCACGCTTTTCTGCGAGTTTAGGGCCAATGACAATACCAGACAGCCTGCTTTCAGAAAGTCAGTGGATGCAAGTCATTTTGAGGTGTTTATTGGAGCATCGAAATCCCATCACAGCGACAATGGAAAAGATAAAAACGAGTCCCTCCCGATAGGTCATGACTCCCGTCCAAAATTGTAGGGTCAAGTCTGTCTTCCTGCTTCCCTTGATTCCAAGCAGAATGTTGTGTGGAAAGACCTTAAAATGCATGCTTGATAATTGCGCAGTTAATCATTGTAGACGCAATCAACGTTCATGAAATTTACAAAAAGTTTAATATACTTTGTTTAAGTTCGACTGCGACCCTCTGCCCATTTATCGTCCAAAATATAGGATGAAGAGGGTGATGGTTTTGCTGCAAGTTGCATCAACTATCGTTTTTTGGCCTCAAATATTTTTCCTCTTAGTCACAAGTCTCCAAGTTATATATAGTGTTGCTACATACTGCTTTACCGTATGCTTATAGATCCTTGTATGCACTTTAGCCTGAAAATTATTCTAGTGAATGCAGCTATTATTTTTAAGAATTACTAATAAGTAATTAAAATTACAGTTAAAATAATAGACTGTAATATTTATAAAAATACAAATTCTTAACATCTTTTACAATTCTTTGATGAATTTTTACTTTTCATATTATGAAATTTGTTGTATATAATTTTCAATATGTCGAGATTCGATAAGCTAAAATCAAATTTTAGTAACTATGAAGCCAAATTATGTAATGAAGATAAATTCAAAGCATTAAGTAGTTATTTACTTAGACTAGGGCGAATTTATTTTTATGTGGACTTGAATATATTATGTGTTCTTAGTGCTTCTGCGATTTTAAACTTAGACCTTAGCCATGGAATTAAGATTTTCTAAAACTTCTTTACATCTTGTGGACTTTTAGACGTTTAGACAACAAAATGTTACAGCATTCGGTAATGTTTCACCACCTACTATAGGCTAATTCTTTCTCCCTACCTGTTCATTACATTTTTATTAGCAATTGCATTAAGTTCCATCTTAATAGATAAGCCTCCTATATCTATTAGGTCAACTTTAGATTTATGTTAGCTGATAGAATTTAACTACTTTTAGTAATAAGTGAGTTATAGAGTCGAATATTCTTATGTTTCTAGTCAAGTTGCATGTTTTAGTGAGTGAGAGTTGTTAGTTTATGCCCTATAACCAATTGACTAATTATAATTTATAGAAAAAATAATTTAAAGATATTATTTAACTTATATATTTATAGATGTATATGATATATATGATAAACTCCATGAAATAAATATATTGCAAATAAAATTATAATTGTGATATTCATATTGCATATATATTATCTCTAAATTGTTCATGGTCATTTTTTTAATAAGACTGAACATTAATAGAACATAAAAAAAGCATATATTATGTTTCTTTTTATGAAAAAAGTAGTCAATTTCATATACAAAAGTAAGAAGATACTTAAACAAAAGTGTGGGTACTTGTTAGATAACAATTTACTTAACTGACCCCATATGAGAATTCCATTTAGAACATTACTTGTATATATGTCTATGAAAATTCTGATTATGATGATTGTATAAGTGATCATTTCAATTAATGTTAATTAAAGTGCACTATTTAATTATTTCCTATTTATTAAAGTAGTGATTCTAGTGTTTTTTTTTTTAATTTAAGCACATGTATATTATTGAATTTTTAATGTTAAGTTGTACTTGAGTTAGTGGACTGTTCATTTTACTTGTTTGTTGGAAAACTTTTTTAGATGTTAGTGGGACATATCACCCACTTTTCTTTATTTTTAGCTTGTGTCTATATGTAGTTTGTTGTAGTGTAAGCCTATATAACTATAAAGTGAAAAATGCAATGAGCAGTTTTTTGATTTCCAACAATTTTAGTATTAGAGTTCCAAGAGTTTTACAGGCTTGTGAGGATAGAGTAAATTTTTTTTATGAGTGTTCAACCTTTGGTGCAATGACATCAAATAAATTTTCTCTTCTTATCCATATTTTCAATGAAGAAAATTATCACTCATAGGCCATCAAAATGAAATCTTATTTAAAAGCCTTGAGTTTATGAGAGGTTGTAGAGCCTGATTTTATTCTTATCCCTCTTTCGAAAAATCCCACACTAAATCAAATCAAAAAGCATGATGAAGAAATGACAAGGGAACCAAAAACCTCTCTTATCTACATTCGACTATGATAGAGAAAATTTTTACAAGAATAGAGACTTATGAATCACCAAAAGAAGCATGAGAGAAGCTTAAGGAAGAGTTTGAAGACAATAATCAAATAAGGTTTATGCAAATTTTTAATCTCAAAAGAGAATTTGAGATGCTAAATATGAAGAAATTCGAAGGTTTCAAGGAATATTGAAGTAAGATCATGTCCATTATCAATCAAATCAAATTGCTTGATGAAGATTTTCCTAGTCAACGAGTAATGGACAAGCTTCTTGTGACTCTTCCTGAAAGGAATGAGTCAAAAATTTCCTCATTTAAAAATTCTAAAGATTTATCAAAAATAATCTTTGTAAAGTTACCTAATGCTCTTTAAGCTGTGGACTAAAGAAGATCAATAAGGGATAATGAAATTGAAGAAAAATTTATGGAGCTTATGTTGCCAAGACTTCATCATCAAAAGGAAGGAAAATGTTCCTTAATGTAGCAATTGTAAGAAGTTTGGTCATGAAGAAAAAAACTATCAGCATGAGGGAAAACCTCAATGTTATAAATGTAAAAGATTTGAGCATTTGCGAAAGAATAGCAATTTTGAAAATGAAGAACAAACAATTTAACAAAAGTGATACACAAAGTGAGGAGAGAAGTGCCCAATGAAGCCTGAAGTAAAGGGGAGTGTTGATTAAAGTGTTTCAAACTACTATTTAGTTATCTCCTATTTTTAAAAATAGTGGTTGTATTGTTTCGTTATTTAAGCATATGTTTATTATTAAATTTTTTATTATAAGTTGTATTTGAGTTCGTGGATGTTCATTTTACTTAATTTTTGGAAATTTTTTTAGATTTTAATGGGACATGTTACCTACTTTACTTTATTTGTAGCTCGTGTTTATCTCTAGTTTATTATAATGTAAGCCTATATAACTAAGTCGTGAATATTGTTTAATGTGAAAAATGCAATTTGCAGTTTTTATTTCCAACATTTAGGATCTTCAAAGTAAGTATAGGGATTGTTATGTTTTGATACTGTGTATGACCTATTTTAGTTAAGGACAACTTGGTAGGCAGTCATTGGCTATAACATGAATTTTTGGAGGTAGTTAAGTAATTGATAAATGATTTATCACCCTAAAGTAATTAGGAAAATGTTATGTTATTATTGATTAATAATGATTCGAGAAATCCTTAGTCAAAGTAGAATGACACTTTGAAAATAGTTTTCAAGTGTGATTAATTGAATCAATTACTAATGATGAAAAATTAACACTATTAGACTTAAATAAACTAGACCTTAATTATATGCTTTAATGTTCAATTAGGACTTTTTGTATGAGGAAAAATTGAATTATATAGAAATCATACACAGAAAGATTAGTGAAAAACACTTTGAAATTATTAAATATTTGAGTATTAATGATGCATTACTATATGAAAATCTTGATCTATGTATATAAATTGTTTAATTAGAGAATTAAAGATAAATTAAAGAAGTTTTCTTTATCTAATCCTAAATATGATTTAGGGTTATAATTTATATCTATTGTCGACATATTTAAAAACTTGATATATCACACATAAAGAATGAGTTGAAGAAAGAAAAGGTCTTTTAATTAAGTTGCACTTAATTATAAATTTTAAGAAACTTCATGATTAAATATAAGACATTAAATAAATAACGATCGATATAAGATATGAGATCTTATTTAGACATAATTGATATTTAATTAGAATTAATTATAATTATTAATTATAATTCTAATTAAAGTTTAATTAAAATTAGAATTTAATTTCAATTAAATTATTAAAATGCTGAAATGCTATTATAAATAGGCTTAGGCTCTAAGGAAGCTAGCACTTCTTATCTAACCCTTTCTATAATAGTTGTAGAGTTCTCTCAAAATGTTTTATGAATACCATTAGAAGCTGGAAACTTGTACAACTATGATGGTTAATATGAGTTAGTTTCAGAAAAAGTTTGAAGGAAACCCAAAAAAGGATCAAGTTTCATAATAAGATACAAATTAAGATTTATGCTTTATTATATTCTATTTATTAATCATGTTATATATTTAAAGTGATTTTAACTTTGGAGAAATCATACGAAATGATTTTTTAATTATTTTGATGCACATAATCAAATTCTGTGATTTCCCAACAAGAGTTTAATTTCATTATGATCAGATAGAAAAAAATTGATTAGAGTTGATCACACATCGTCTTAAACAAAATCATTTTGATAGCTTATATCATTAGACAATTGGTTTGTAATTAGTAAAAACCGTAAATCATTAGTTTAGTTTAGTTTTTAACATAATTGGAAACTTTTAAACGAAACCAAACGATTATATTATAATTTCTTATAATATATTCATAATTTTATTCAATATAATAACCAAATGCTTTACATGTGTTATTTAAAAATAATTAAAATTTTAAACTTAATTTAGAATAATAATAAAATAATTGATAATTTTTAAAATTTTATAAAGAAGTTCTAACCCAAAATTTATAATAAAATAAAAATTAACATGATAACCATGATAAAGCAATCACAGGCAAGAGGAGGGTAAATTGTGTATAACTTAAGAAAATTTATAAGTTACTGTCAATTCGTGTAAAAGATAAGAGCCGGCTAAATTTCAACAGAAAAGTCTATAAATAAAAGGAGCTTGTTAAAAAAATGAAAGGAGCATGTTAACATTTTAAAAATGAAAGGAGCCTGTTAACATTAAAAAACGAAAAGAGCCTGTTAACGTTTGAAACAAAAAGAGCGTGTTACCTTAAAAAATGAAAAGAACCTCTTGCAATATTAAAACAGAAGGAGCCTATTACAAAAGCAAAACAACCTCTTATAAATTAAACACACACATTATAATGCAAAATTTTAAAAGTTAAGAAACAGAGAATTTATACTGGTTTGGCTTATAACGAAGCCTACGTCTAGTCCTTAAGTATTCAACTTGAGCATTTCACTACAAAAGTCCAAGTAGTAAATTTTCATGAGCCTCTCCAAGCTCACAAGTGCACATTTTTCAAGTTTCTTCAACCTTTCACTCATAGTGTTTAACAAGCGTCTACGTGCTCCCAACAAAAAAATGTATAAAGGGTTAACAGTCTCTCTTAATAGAGTGTTTTCACTTTCTAAGGCACAAGGAGTTTGACATAGATATAACTTTCAAGAATATTAATGTTGCTGAAGTATTTAACAAATCTGTGTATTATTCACAAATGCAGTGGCTCTTCTTTAAGTAGACATTTTCTTCAACTAATCATTGTTTCATTTTAATTATTAGTTGACTTTGTATCTAACGAATCTTTGATATCATCTACGCTGAAATCTTTCAATATTTAGACATTAAGAGAAAAGCTTTGTAAAAAATTTAGGAGCTAATTGTTCGAATTAGTAAGATCCTTCCGAATGATGTGGAATCATTTCTAATAAGGTAAGTTCATTAAAAAGGTTCCTGCAAGAAAGAAAACATTTATCCTATAACAAATAACTAGAGTTTATTTCCTTAAAAAAATTATACCATTACCTTTATGAAAGGAAATAATCCAAATATGGAATTTGAAATATTATATCGTTGTCCTCAAAATCATTAATGTAAAACCTTGAGCTAACATTCTCTCCTTTTTTATGATAACAAGCAATAATAGATATATTTTCAAATTTTAAATAATAAAAAGAGTTGTCAGAACAGCGCGTGCATTTTAAAAACTGAAGCGAAACCACTTAGTAACTACCTTTTTAAGAAACGTTTACTCTAGCCTATTAAACTAGGAGGAGCCTTTTAAACTAAGAAGAGCCTGCTAAAGAGTGAATTAGAAGGAGCCTGCTAATATCTGTAAAAAGGAGTACCATAATATCTTGAAACATAATTAAATGTCAGATAATCTGCACATACCAAGCTCTTTTCTTAATAAACAAAATATATCTTCTAAAAGTGGCTTAGTAAAGATATCAGCTACTTGATTTTTAGTTTTAACATGCAAAAGATCAATGGTTTCTTTTAAAACATGATCTCAAAGAAAATAATGTTTAATTTTTGTACGCTTAGTCTTAGAATGATGTACATGATTTTTAGAGAGGTTTATTGCACTTGTATTGTCATATAGTATAGGAATATGATCAAAGTTTAGAGAAAAATCCTGGAGTTGATGTTTCATCTATAAGATTTGAGCGCAGCACCTGGCAGCCACTATATATTTTGCTTCAATTGTCGAAAGTGTTGTGCAATTTTATTTCTTCCAAGAACAAGAAACTAGACATCCTCCAAGAAATTAGTAGTGACTACTTGTGCTTTTCCTATCAACTTTATCACCTACATAATCTACATCACAATAGCCAACTATGTTAACAGAATTAGTTTTTGGATACCATATCCAAAGTCCAAAGTTTCACGAAGATAGCGAAAGATCCTCTTGACTACTTAAAGGTGGCTCTCTTTTGGATTTGATTGAAAGCTTGTGCAAGGACACACACTAAGCATAATATCTGGTCTTGAGCTTGTGAGATATAATAGTGATCCTGTTGGGACCCGATCTCGGAACCGGATCCCAACAAAAAAAACAGAAAGAACGGAACCATAACGAATCCCAAAATTATTAACCTGGCTATAGCAGAAGTATCGAAAGCGAATCGAAAGAGCGAAACAAAACGAAACGGAAAACGGAATCATAAAGCGGAAGCAAAATCGGAACGGATCGCGAAGCGAAACTAATCGAATCGAATCGGATGCGAATCGAATACGAATCAAATGCGAAAAGCGGACGAAAATAAAGTACGAAACACATGCGAATCAAAAGGCGGATGAATCGAACGCAATTCAAAACAAACGGTTCGAAACGAACTGAATCAAATTCCGACATCCGGGTAACTAAAATTTTAGAAACAAAATTAGCGTCACGTTGCGTTGGAAAC
>JAOTBA010000205.1:28956226-28966262 GCA_025629845.1 Erythroxylum squamatum
TTATTATTTATTAATTTTCTCATAAAACAAACTATATATACAAATTAATATATTGTGAATTAATAATATAACGTAAGACAAATAACTAAAGTGTATATGTAATATAACATTGTTATAACAACAAAACAATAAAATAAAAAAAATTATTATACGCACTTACCGACGGAAAATTTTCCGTCGGTACAAACAACATTTGCCGACGGTATTATATATCGGTCGGAAAATGTGGTTGAATATACCTTCGTCTCACCGACCGACCAATTACCGTCGCTAAATTTCTCCGACGGAATCGTACCAGCACATTCCGTCGTTGTTTAAATACCGACACCAATGTTCCGTCGTAAATTCCGTCGCTATATTGAGACGGATTATTTCGGTCGGTATTTTTACCTTCGGGACATTTACCGACCGAATGTTTCGGGCACCAAATTCCGTCAGTATTTACTTTCACCGACAGAAATCGATATTTTACCGACGGTATTTTCCGTCGGTGAATTACTTATTTCTTGTAGTGATTTACTTTTTAAATTTTAAATTACCTACCATACGTGTGTTTTTCAACAATATGTAAAACTTTGAAAACATTTTACAATTTTTAAATATAAAATCTTAATATTAATTTTTGACGACGATTTCCAATTTCGTCATCAAAAGTCAATTTTCAGTGACGATTAACGTGGATTGTCACAAAAGGCTCCAACACTGGCGACGAATTCAAAGTTGTGGCTAAATGTTAATCCTTTTGCGACGATTAGCTAAAATCGTCACAAAATATACCAAAATTTTTTACGTTCTGCTACGAATCAAGGATTCGTCACAAAAGCTTACTTTTGGCGATGATTTCAAAAATCGTCGTCAATACTTTGTTTTGTTGTAATCAAACAGATATACATTTTGCTTAACTCTTTTGTCATATCAATAATAAAAATCGTACAACCTATGCCCATCCTATGCAAGGAAAGACTCTTACAACTAAGCACATTTTTGGTTAGTTAGGAGTACAGTGAAATGATTAGGAGTAGAAAGTTATTTTCGTTTAGTATACTTCATATATAGGATTTAATTTTAGATTTACATTTGGTTGTTTTACAGTTGTCAAAAAGCACAAAACAAGTAGTTTTAAATCTCTTAATTAAATAATTATTAAATATGTGTAAAAAAAGTCAACTGTTCAAAGAAAATACAAAATTATTGGACGGGAAGTAAATACTAAATATACACGCAGGAAGGTAAGAGTGCAACAAGACATGGAATCAAGTCGTCAAGCACTTCTTAAAACTGTGAAATATACCACACTTCTTGGACTGCATTTGAGTACAAAAAGCGACCTATCGATAGGAAGAAAACAAAAAAGAAAGGAAAAGAAAGTTCTCATGAAACCAGCTAGTGCAATAAGTGGGGGTAGGCACATGCTTATCATTCTTTAAATGCACTACAAAATAAAACACTGGTTTCACCATTAAAAAAATCACTGGACCCCCCATTAATTAAGCTGTATTAATTGCATCTTTTGGAAGTAGAAAGATAACGATGGCCGATGGGGGGCCTTAGCCTTACACATACATAACGAACTTCGTTGCAGCATGTGACCCTGTACGATTGTGAAATTAAAAGAATTGTAAAAGCTCGTCATTCTATCAGACTCCATATTTATTTTGTCCATAGGCTCTTCATATATATCTACTCATTGGATTACACTGTAGTCCCCATCTTTCTACTAGTAATAACTAATAAGACCTAAATTACGGAAAATCTTGTGTGTGCTCTTTTTTCCTCGTTGTAGGGACTCGAACGTGAGGCTATAAGGAAAACAAGGAGTATATATCAATCAAACCAAGTGTTTAAACAAAAACCACAGGACTAGTTTTCAAAACTACTTGGCTCATATCATAACTACTTGGCTCATATCATAACTAATAAATGAAACTGGCAATTTGTTTAAAGATTTCTTGATCAAATGTTGCACTCAAGTGCAGTTTTTGGCACAAAAAATATTAATTATCCTGTTTCCATGGTCTAGGAAAGCCCATGTCCTCCATCTATTGGCAGGGAAGGAAGGAATGTGTATGTGGCTGCAAACCTGCTAGCCTACTTACCCGATGATAAGAAACTGTGGAACTAAAACTCGTGATGATCCTGTTCCTGTTTCTGTTACATGTAGCTACAGCGTCACGCATAGGAGGTTCTGTAGTTTATGTTGAATCTATACAATCCTGGAACGGGAACAAAACGCATTAAAAGTGGTGGTCCATACCTGAATACTGCAGTGGCAATTCCGTGATTTTGCTGTTCCAACCTAGCACTAGCTATTCGCTAAAATCACCTCTATCCTTCTCAAAGGAATGTTTAATTTGTTTTTTTTCATATTATAGTAAATTCTAAATATTGACAGAGTGCAAAGCAAATTAAATGACATGAAAAGATAATGCCAACTATCACAAACTGAACCTTAAGAGCTCCTTTTACGCAGAAAAAGTAGCCAAAGCGTCCAAAATTAGCAGAAAAGAACTCCATACAAGATCAAAGATGATCAAGGAAGCAAAATAGTCTATGCCCATTACTTCACAGCCTGTAATGTAGAGAGTCCTTGAAAATCTATACGAAGCCGACCATTCAAGATAATTCCAAGCCATCCCATGTGACAATTTTCTTTTTATTTGTTCATGATGTGTCTGCATTATTTGCTCGATTTTCATAGTTTCCTATTTATTGTCTCCGCTCCAACTCAATACTAGAAGCAATCGTTTCCGAGAAGATCTTCCCGGCCCGAGTTCTTGATCTTTGTGTAGCACCATGTGGGACTCAGAGACCGAGTCAATTGGTGGCCGAGATTATGGAAATGGAGTCCTTACCTCAAGCAAGCATGGTGTGAAGACTGATGGGTTTGAGCTGAGGGACCAGTCATGGTACGTAGGTGAATTAGTTGCTTTGCTTTCTTCTAAAGTCGAGCTTTCCGGCTTTTGCTTGCTTTTCTTTTGCATATCCGATGGATATTCTGCAAACAACATGTTATGTATCTTTTTCCCCCCCTGTTTTTGGTTGCTCATGTCAGCGGTTGAGTTCAGTGTTTCTTAAAACTAATTTACCCACAAAAAAAACTGATTTAAGCACTCTTTTAACTGCCGAATGCGCTGTCTCATGTAATCAATATGTAGGTACGTTGCAACTGATATTCCTAGCGATCTTCTTGTTAGGATTGGTGAAGTCAACTTCCACTTGCACAAGGTAGCTTCCTTCATTCTGATGCTTGGATTTCACTTCTCTTAATAAGCTTCAAAAATATAATTGACTAAAAGTACGGTTCTTGAATTCTTTTCCGTTCTCGCGAAAGTATCCGCTGCTTTCAAGGAGCGGAAAGATGAATAGATTAATATACGAATCGCGAGACCCTGACCTGAACAAGATAGTATTAGATGATCTCCCTGGTGGACCTGAAGCATTCGAGCTTGCAGCCAAGTTTTGTTATGGAATTGCTGTTGATCTAACAGCAGCTAACATATCTGGCCTGAGATGTGCCGCAGAGTACCTTGAAATGACAGAGGACTTGGAAGAAGGTAACCTTATCTTCAAAACCGAGGCGTTTCTCAGTTACGTGGTGTTGTCTTCATGGAGGGACTCTATATTAGTATTGAAAAGCTGTGAGAAGCTCTCTCCATGGGCAGAGAACCTTCAAATTGTTCGAAGATGCAGCGAGTCCATTGCCTGGAAAGCTTGTGCGAATCCGAAAGGAATAAGATGGGCTTACACAGGAAGACCACCTAAAGCCTCTAGTCCGAAATGGAATGATGTGAAGGACTCAAGTCCAAGTAGGAACTCACCAGTTCCCCCCGATTGGTGGTTCGAAGATGTTTCGCTCCTTAGGATTGATCACTTTGTTAGAGTAATGACTGCAATCAAAGTAAAAGGGATGAGATTTGAATTGATTGGAGCTGCAATTATGCATTATTCATTCAAATGGCTTCCGGGTTTGATCAAAGATGGAGGCGGGGCAGTGGATGAGCTAGGAAGTAATAGCAGCAATAACAGTAATAGTAGTAGCAGTGGAAGTTGGAAAGGTGGACTACATATGGTCGTGGTCGGAACTAAAGATGGTCCTCCATCAGTTCAGGCCAAAGATAAACGGATGATTGTTGAGAGTCTAATAAGCATAATTCCACCGCAAAAGGACAGCGTTTCTTGCAGTTTCCTACTCCATCTTCTTAGCACGGCAAATATGTTGAAGGTGGCACCTGCTTTGGTCACTGAATTAGAAAAACGAGTGGGAATGCAGTTTGAACAGGCCACACTGGCTGATCTTTTAATTCCTTCTTACAATAAGAGTGAGACATTGTATGATGTAGATCTTGTACAGAGGCTCTTGGAGCATTTTCTAGTTCAGGAACAGACTGAAAGTTCAAGTCCAAGTAGACGATCATTATCCGATAAGCACATGTACGAAGGTCCCCAAATGGTTTCAAATCCTAATGCCAAGATGAGAGTCGCAAGGCTTGTTGACAGCTATCTGACGGAAGTGGCCAGGGATAGGAGCCTTTCTTTGACAAAGTTCCAGGTACTTGCAGAAGCCTTGCCTGAATCTGCAAGAACTTGCGACGATGGATTATATCGAGCAGTTGATTCTTATCTTAAGGTAAGGTCCTCTATGGCTCTTCTGTAAAGAAGGATGACTTTCAGTCTTATTTGAGATTGGCATGCACACATGAATGATACATAATTTGTTCAATTCATTTACATTGGCACAAAGCCGAGTGCGTTAAGAAACCAAATATCCGTGAAAGATAAGGTCGTTATACATAACATGTGGAGATGATAAGTACACTAGATAAACAAATTCACATACCATCAAATAGTTTATGTTGTCGTTAGTGACCCATCAAGATTATATCAACTTAAACCGTTGATATTAACAAATGAATGGAACTTCAATTATTTTACAATTCAACAGGCACATCCGACACTCTCCGAGCACGAAAGGAAACGCCTCTGCCGCGTGATGGACTGCCAGAAGCTCTCCGTTGATGCTTGTATGCATGCCGCACAAAATGAAAGACTGCCTCTTCGGGTGGTTGTGCAAGTTCTGTTCTCGGAACAGATCAAGATTAGCAATGCAATAGCCAACAACTCACTAAAACAAGTTGGCGAAACCCAGTACCAGCCAGTCATATCAAACCGGAAAACACTACTTGAAGGGACTCCACTGTCATTCCAAGAAGGATGGTCGGCCGCTAAAAAGGACATCAACACACTCAAATTTGAACTGGAGAGTGTGAAAACTAAGTACCTTGAGCTCCAAAATGACATGGAGACTCTACAGAGACAATTTGATAAGCTGACAAATAAAAAACAAACATCAGCTTGGGCTAGTGGGTGGAAGAAACTGAGCAAATTCACTAAGATGACTAATCTAGAAAGTCATGATATTGGAACTCAGCTACCAGCTACTGGAGAACAGACTAGAAAGGCACCTAGAAGGTGGAGAAATTCAATCTCGTAATGACACAGCATAATTGTGACGGAAGGAAACCTTAAAAAGTTTCGATTCAGTGTTCCTCCTCTCTTTTCTTCTTCATTTTCTGTCTCTGGAAGTTAACCATCCTTTCATTTCTATTTTTTCCCCTTCTTTCCAATCTTAATTCTTTTACAACTATTTCAAGGAACCTTAAATTATTTGCCGAAGTATAATGTGTCACTCCCCTCTTTTATCTCGTTACCTGTTCATGACTTGTTTTAATTTTTACTCGGTGGGAAGGAAATCTACTTAATTGTCACACACCCTTCTGAGATACAAACAAGCCTCATATTCACAGGAAGAAAAAAAAAGAAGCAAAACTGCAAGCGATTGAAAATATTGTGTTGCTTTTGGATAAAATGAAGGGATGTAGAAAACTGATGGAGTGGAGCCCTGGGAAAGAAACCCATCAGATTATGTACAAGGCTGAGATATGAAATAGCAGAATGGTATGTCTGCATGATTGCACATCCAGAAACATGTCAAAGCCTACTGCAATTTTCAGCAACTGAACCTAAAGTATGGTTTCATGCTCAAACTGCAACCACACACAAGTATATCATCATCTAAAAGGAGTTTGTTTAATCTGTTTACAAAAATAATTAGCAGCTTCATGACATAGATGAAGGATGCTGGCAGTTACCAGAATCATAAACAGTGAGCGCATAACGAGTGTTAAAGCTACTTCATGATTCAGATTAGCCATTTGGTAAATGAGATTTGAGAAGCTATGTTGTAGAAAATCTATAAAGGTCGAAAATAAAATGTTGATAAGATGTGTGTTGGAAGCAGAAACAAGTCCCCATTCATCACACTGGCACCGCCACCAGCATCATCACCTTACATTACACACGTGGCTTGCCACTCAGCCAATGCGATTAAGTACGTCCAATAGAATTTAACTTGTTTGCGAGAAAGAGATTCTTTTGAAGGTTATCAGAAAAGGAAGAAATACAAAGCTGTCAGATTTGGCCTACAGCACGGACCTTTCAGCTATTAACGGCGGCGTAACACTTTAAGAGAGGATTAATCGAAATCACCCAAGCGTACTTCAATCTGCAAATAAGTGTTGTTGCAGATTATTTATATTCGCAGGATCAAGACAAGTGTGCATGCATTCACTATAAACCACAAAGTGTTTTTAATACAAGCATTGGTCTGACATCCCACGACTATGTAAATTTAGTTTATTCCAAATTATCAATTACTGAATTTATTAATCATAATAAATTGTGTGAGAGAAATAATCTTAAAAGCTTAAGGTCATTATCTTAAGCTTTTAAGATTATTTCTCTCACACGCACTTGGCAATGGATTTACGTGACTGATGCTTGACATAAATGGCTAGCCCATTTCATTTCCTTTTCTTTGTGGCTAAGTATCCAACTATATTCAAATTCTTACTCCGTGTGAGTTTTCTACCCTAGAGTTATACTATTATATAAACACTCCATTAGAAGTTCTTTGTAACATCTATTGGTGTGCTTTTCATTAGTCCTCGAGTTTGTGTGAGGGAGAGAGAAAACATTTGTAATTTTTCTCCTTCACTTAGTGCATATTTTCAAGGTCTCTTCACCCTGTGCATTTTTCTTCCAAAACTCGGATTTCTTAAGTAAATTTTTTTGTGTGCTTCTACTATTTTCTTTATTTACTTGATTGATTCTATTACTTTCGTGACTACTAACACAACAAACTGGTATTATAATCAGGTTCATTTCGATCAATCAAGTCTTGTCACCATATCTCCTTCAACCAAATTTGACATTGACAAGTTTGACGAAAAAAATAATTTTTCTATTGGAAGGTCCAGGTGCAAGCTGTTCTCACAAAACATGAATTGAAGAAAGCTCTGTCTGATAAGATAAAGAAACCTACCAATATGTCAGATGAGGACTGGGAAGAGTGTTGGACCCCGAACTTTTCGTGAAAAATTAGAACTATGGAATAAGAAATTTTGGTGATTTGTCACAAGTTAAGAACAAATAAATGAAAGTGCTTGAACCAAGAATTTATAGACAAGAGTAAAGTAGAGAATGATAAAAGTGGATAGATTCATGATTTGCTATGATGTTTTTGGTGGATAAGAGATTTTTGATATAGAAAGAATTAAGATGAAAGTTAGAAGTAAAAAGGAGAGCAATATTGTGTAGTAAATTGATGAAGAATAGGTATATATATGTGTATGTTCTGTTATTCGTGTTCATGATTATTCATGGATCTGATTTTTATTATGGATAATGTTGATTTGAAATGGAGTTGAGAATGAGGAGTAAATGAAGTAGAAGAGTGATCTTGGTATGAGTTGTGTAAGAAAAGATTTTGAAATAAAGAGTTGATCTGGAAAATGTTCACTGAGTATGGTTCAGTATTTTAGCCACAACGTTTGCTCTAGATGTCCAAACGAGATGATTCTTAATTTGGATTAAAATAGAAACATATGGCTACATTTCATATGAAGACATTGAATTTCAATTATGTCTCTAAGAATCCCAAAATCTGTCATGAAGTTAAGAATTGGGTGCAGTACGTTGGTGTATGAATGGAAAATTCGTCTTTGAACTTTAGGGACAAATTTAGGATTGATATAAAAAGATTTTGGCAAAGTTGCCTTCTGGAAAGTTATATATCTTTCTTGTATCTTTCCAACAGTATATAGTATGACAATTTTGGACATCTGAGCTGAAAGTTATGATCTTTATAAGTGGAGACGTTCTGGAGCAAAAATAAGACGAAGTTACTGTTCAACTTCTACTTTCTGTTCCATTTTGATCCTTTGGAAGGTAGAATTTGTCTTCTAGATCTTTATGGAAGTTGTAGATCTAAAAGTCTTCTTTAAAACGGTCTAAGAATGACCTTAATCCGATATTTGTAGAGAAAGTTATGCCCTTTTGATTGCTTCAGTCTTTGTATGGCGTTATCTTTGTCTTAGTATGACGTCAACTTCGTCTTAGTTTTGTTTCGTCTCAGTTTTGGCTTCTGTCTCATAATGACGTCATCATCGTCTCAAAATGACGTCATCATCGACTGATTTCTTTTCTATCCATCAGATGTTGGAATTGGTCTTTGAGGTCTTAATGAAAGTTGTAGATCTTGAAGTCCTCTTTCCAACCATATGAAGAACACCTGAATCCGATATCTATAGGGAAAGTTATAGAGATTTTCCCAATCTGTATCGTCTGATGATGTCATCATCGTCTCAAAACGACATCATCATCGTCTGATTTCTTTTCTACCCATTAGACGTTGGAATTGGTCTTTGAGGTCTTCATGAAAGTTGTATATCTTGAAGTTCTTTTTCCGACCATATAAAGAACACCTTAATCCGATGTCTTTAGGGAAAGTTATGGAGATTTTCCCAATCTGTATCGTCTGATGACGTCATCATCATCTCAAAATGACGTCATCATCGTCTGCTTTCATTTTTGACCCCTCAGATGAAAGAATTTGTTGGGACCCGATCTCGGAATCAGACCCCAATCGGAGAACAAAAAAATGGAAAACAAAAACGAAGAATGAAACAAGAACCGGACAAACGAATAACAAAAGCAAAACGGATAACAAAATGTGGAACAAAAGCGAAAGCGGAAAATCACATAAAGCGCGTGCGGAAGCAAACGAGGGAAATCTGAACCCGAAAGAACGGATCACAAAGCCAAACGAATCGAAAGTGGGCCAAAACAAATACGAAAAGCGAATCGGATTAAAAAGCGTGCGAAACACAAATCGGATCGGAAGTCATAAAGCTGAATCATATCAAATAGCGGAATCGAAGGAACAGATTCAACAAAAACAAATCGAATTGGCTCAGAATCAAAGTAAACAAACGGTTCAAATGAACTGAACAAATTTTCGACATCCGTAACGCATACCTTAGAAAAACTAAACTAGCGTTGGATACCAAGAAGACATTTGATCTAAGCCAATCCAAATTTTTTTCATGCTATTCATCTTTATTCAAAACCAAAACCAATTTTCCATTTGGAATTTATCAATTCCATAAACTCAATTATTTTATCCTTCACAATCATACATATCTCAAACTCATCTTTCATAATCTTATTCTTATTTTACCATAAAGAAATCTCACACATGATTTATACAATCAAGCCATACACATAAAGCACTTCTATATAAAACCCACACAATCGCTTCATTTTGATTTATTTCTAACAAAAATTGGGCAGCACAACGGCTGTATTTTAAGAAACCTAAAAACCTGCAAATGGTTTTTTTAAACTCACTTCTATATTCCAAACCAAATCCACACAATTCATCGGACCTCCTGTCCGGAAACCCAGCATACACAAACACAATTCTATACCTAGCACTTCAATAATTCTCAATCATAAATAGAAACATCCATATCCAAGTCACAATCTTATCTCAATTCAATATACAATATCATCAGCCAATCCAAAACCCCAAACCAATCATATTCCTATACAATCACAATTTATATCCCACTATCATACACAAATTTATAAATCAATTCCATACATAAATTCATAATTCATATACATCATGAAATAA
>JAOTBA010000205.1:28992116-29007662 GCA_025629845.1 Erythroxylum squamatum
TAATTTGGACCAAAATAAAACAATGTGAAATCAATTTCATAACCTAATTGACCACTTTAGATTTTCTACCCACATGATTTCGGGTCAACTTTGCATAATTAATCTGATAGGGCAAATGACAAAATTAGGCAAAAATCCCTTATGGAAAGTTGTTCAATGTCTTAAATTTATAATGATTCTAAGATCATCCAATTTGATTAAGTATTTTATGAGTTATGCTCACAATACCACAGACTATGTATATTTGAACATTTGGCTAGTACATGATCATACCCTCGAATTGTACAACTCATATCTTTCAGATGAGATATCCAAAAATTAAAAAATTTATACCAATTTAAAGATAAGAGAATAAGCTACAACTCTGGTGATGACAACTCAGCCTAATTCAGCCCATATCAATACAGTTTATTCAATAACCACAGGACATGATTTCTGTCCCTGGTATTGATATAGCCTATGCTGAGACTCAGTTATATGCCAATTTTGGAAATCTTAGAGACAGAATTAAAAGTCAATTTCTTCAAGAAAGTTGTAGAAATATGTCTCTAGTTAATCAGAATTAAAAATAAACTCATTCAGAAATCTACAGCTCAAGTTATAATCAGAAAACTGAAACATGTTCATGAAAATTTTCCAGTTCATAACATTCCAACAGACTTCCACACTTTCATCCTATCAATCAATTCCAAATTAATTCAGATAACTCTAAATTTTTATGAAGAGAAAGAAAAATGTCTTAGGAATCCATTGATCCAAGTTTTAAGTCATTTGGAGTTTGGATGACAAAGTTATAGCAAAAAGAGCCAGAACTGTCCAGTAATGGAAAGATTGATTATTATTATTATTATTATTTGTTTTGCACCACCACCCTCTACTGTAGAATCACATTTTTTTGCACATAATTCTCCACATTTTTGCAGCAACACTTCTCCATCTTCTTCCTCTCTTCCACTTAGTTCCTTATCGCAAATTTATACCATTACATTTATCCCTCTTATTCACTTCCATATCAACACAACTTAGTCCCAAAACAATTCAAATTCAAGTTTATATTGAAAACACCAAAACCAATCATACACTATTTTACCATCTTCAACTCTTTGTCTACCATCTTCAACTCTCTGTCTACTATAAATCTTAAAACTTCTTTGGACTGCCAAACGTTTTCTTCACTATACAAATTTAGATTCCCTCTCATTACCTTATACTTCCCATTTTAGTGCTTTTTCCCACATCACGGTATCTCCAGAAATTTTTCCCTCAGCTCTAAACTCAAATAACATCACTTCTAAACATGCATGCAATACATGGCAAATCAACAAACCAACATGAAAAGTCAGTATTTTCTACCAATTCACCAATCTTTCATCTAACTCATTTCTCAAGTTTATTCACCGAAAATCTACTGCTAAATCGATCTCATGCATGTACTCATCTCTAACACTAACCCATCATCAAAATCATTTTACAAAACTCATTAAAGCTCAAGACATAACTTACTTGAGTTTGTAACCAAATTCCAGCAGTGAAACTGACAAACATGATTTCAGTGGTGAGTGAAACAAGGGAGAACTTGGTGATGAATATTTTCGGTGAAGACCAAAGCCATTCCGAAGATGTTCTAATTTTTTTTTGGTGTATTCTTATGGTATTGACACATGGCTCCTTGCATGTGAGCCATTTGTCACTCATATAAGACTGCCACATGTCACACTATAATTGGTCCAAAATACCCCAAATTTTTCGAAAATTTCTAAAATTCACAAAAAATTTCAAAATAATAACTATTATCACCAAATAAATTTTAAACTTAAGTAATTCACCAAAAATTTTAACATATCCAAAATATACCAAAATTGTCAAGTCACAATTAATACACTCTAATTTAATCCACAATTTCCACTTATAAATCAAATTTACCCGGAAATGCCAATGAATGCATGTACAATCATATGAATGTGCAAAATAAATGTGTATGTCACAATTAACTTATGCTTGACGTGCATTTTCCTAATTTCATAATACTTTCTAATAAATTACTATTCTAGCCTTAACATAGGTAACGGGATGTTACATAAGAAGGATATGATCATGCAAAAAATGATAAAAATCAGCTAAGAAAGGGGGAGACGAGCTGGAGAGAGGGTACGTGAGGAAGAAGGAATAGTTGTTGGGAGTAATAAAAGCATGAACTAAAGAACTGGCAAGGAGACAGGGAAAGAGCATGCAATAAAAAAAAAAAAAGGAAACAAGATGAAGAGCATGAAAACAAGACAAATACCATAAATGTTCCTAACTGGTAAAAATGCAGAGATAACTGGAAAGAGAGCGAATCAACGGGAGGGAGCTAACAAACAAAGAAACGAAATAGAAAACAAAAAGAGATGAGAGGGAGTGATGGAAAAAAGAAGAATGTAGAAAGAATGAATAAGGAGGGATGGTATAAAACAAGTAAAGGAGAGAAGAGAAAACAAAAAGATTTAGAGAAAAGCCATAATAGCCCACAAAAAGAAAAAATTGTTCGAGAGAATGAAAAGGAGTATAAATGAAAAGCATAAAGAAATACACCCCTAAATTTAGTCCTCTGGATCAATCTTCTAAGATTAAGCTACTTTCCTCTTGAATTATGGTGTTTGCTTTATCATTGAAACTAGCTTCGAAGCTAGAGGTTACTAGAGAGAGTTTAGAGGCGGTGATATATAACCACCAACTGTTACTTCACAAAAGATTGAAGAAAATTTTGTTTCGGAATAACTAGGTGAATAAATTAAGATTAGAAAATTAAGACACATAAAATACCATTATAAATATAAAGAGCAATTACAATGAAAACTTTTAATCTTAGATGCTTGAATTTGTCTTTTGATACATAAAATAAGAACATCTGAGTATTTATAGTGAATCAAACTAATTATAATTACACATTTCAATTTGTTATAATTACCAAACATTCTAATATTTATTTTTATACCACAAATTACTATCTTTATTTAGATATTTTGTAAATAATATTTAGATTCTTCTAATCTGAATAATATATAGATATTGTGAGTATTATCTAGATTCTTCTAGTAACCTCCCATTTGATAATTTGATTTACAATTAGCCAATCTTCATTTCAACTTGTCACTGTCATGTTGCTTCTATTTTTGTCAATCTATATGACAAATTAACACTAAAACAAACTTGTCATTGTTAATTGCCTCTGTCATAAAATTTTTTATATTGTATTTGGTATGAATTGTTACATATCCTCAATTCATTTTTCCACTTCCTCATTTATGAGGTAAAATTGAACTCGTAAATGCTTAGTTTTTGAATAAAATGTTGGATTTCTTGTTAATTGTCTAACTATCTCAAAATAATAAAACCTTATGTTGTTTGTGTTTAAGTACTTTTAACATTAGTTTCAACCATATCGTTTCTTCACTACATATTTTGTTTATCCTATTGATGTAGCCATAACTAACTATACCTTTAAAACTCATCTTACAATCTTATCAACAAGTATGAACACATAACATGATGGATTTGCTTTTGTAAGATCTTCTATATAATCAGAGTCAACATATCTTTTGAAAATAAATTGTAAGCCTCTATATTGCAATGGAACATTAAAGTGGAACATTAAAGGTCCCTTTAATTTATCTTAGGATCCTCTTTATAGTATTTTAATACTCTCTGTTGGGACTTCTCATGTATTGACTAATCGCTCTCACTATAGTGCAATGTTCGGTCTTATACGAATTATGATGAATATTAAACTCTACATTTTGGATGCATATAGTACTCGAGACATCTCTATCCTCTCATCTTTATTTACTATGGCCCTACAAGAGGGTAACTTAATTTTAATAGGAAGGATGGTAGATATTGGCATACAATTGTATATTGAAACGTTGCAAAATCTTCTTTAGTTAATTTTGCTAACAAAACCAAACATTTTCATTGTTATTATCTCAATAAATTTGCATCCTTAAAATCTAATTTGCTAGTCTTAGGTCCTTTATTTCAAATTACCTAAACAATTGTATCTTTAATTCTTTAATACAATCTTCATTGGGACCTATAACTAACCATTCGTTTGTATGGAATAGTAAGATAATAAAATCATTGTCACAAAACCTTTTGAATAATGCACAAAGGTCTACATTAAGTTTGAAGAAGTCTTCAACATAATTGCAATTGGTGGAAATCAAATTCACCATATAAGAGGCAATATTGATTACTTCTATCCAGAATGCCTTATTTAGGCTTGCAACTCTCAACATTGCTCTCATTCTTTCTAATAAAGTTATGTGCATTCATTCTACTACTTTATTTTATTGATGAGTGCATATAGAAGTGAATTATAAGATTGCATCAAATTCATTGCCAATATATTCTCCTCCATATTCTTCCTTAAATACTTGATCTTTTTACTAAATTCAAGTTCAACACGCACTTAAAAAATTTAAAGATAGAGAACATATCCTTTTCCTTTTAATAGGGTACACATGATACCTCTTAAAATTATTATCAATGATAGAGATCAAGTACTTTGCTCCTCTTGGGCATAAAGCTAGTGCTTGCTACAGATCATGAACTAATTCAAATATAACCTTGCTTCTCTAATTTGATATGTTAAAATTTACACAATTTTATTTAGGGTCATTTAGTTCCAATTCTATTTTTCTATTGTGGTTTTTAGTTTTTAGTTTTTAGCTTTTAGTTTTTAGCTTTTAGTTTTTAGTTTTTAGTTTTTAGTTTTAGTTTTAGTTTTAGTTTTTAGTTTTTAGTTTTTATTTTTTAATTTTATATTAATAAAATTAAACATGTTTTTGTTTTTAGTTTTTTTATTACAAATGTCAACCAAACATTTTTAGTTTTTTTATTACAAATGTCAACCAAACATGTTTTCGTTTTTAGTTTTTATATTAGAAATCTTAACCAAACAAGTTTTTGTTTTTTAACTTCATCCAATCCACTTTGGATCTTTGTTTCATGAGAGATCCTAATAAAGCTCCAACCTTAATGAGTTAGATGCTTTCTTTTTTCAAAAGGCATGGTGTCTAATAGGTAACATGATCATAAATGTGGTGTTGGAATTCTCTACCAGGGATAAACTTCTAAATAATTAAACAAATCCTTTGTTTGCCTTACTCCTAAAAGGTTGAATTCCAATTCCCTTAATGATTTTATGCCTATATCTTATTGTAATACCATGTGCAAGATTTTGTCCTAAATAATTACTAAAAGGTTAAAGAAGGTGATAAAACATAAAATCATTATCCCTACTTAACAAACATTTATCCAAAGTAAAAGCATATTTGACAATTTGATGCTTGCTTAAGAGTTGTTTAAAAGCTACAATAGTAAAACGACTCTTAAGAAGTTGTGCCTTAGTTATTGACTTTAACAAAGCACTTGACTCTTTACACTAAAGCTTTATACTGGATACATTGTAGGCATTTGGTTTCCTAAGCATCTTAATCTCTTAGATATATTATTAAATTTCGATAGCCTCTTAATCCTTATTAATGGAGAACGAACCACTTATTTTCTAGTAGTTAAAGGTGTGAGACAAAATGATCCAATCTCCGCTTACCTATTTGTTTTGTTCTTTGAAGTGCTATTTAAAATGCATATAATAGTACAAACTCCAAAATTTCATCATGAATGCAAAAACTACAATTATATTAAGGAATTGGAATGGATCCTAAAGAATCTTCAGTTGGGCAAAGCTAATTATGTAACTAATTCCAAGGAAAGGTGTTAGAAGTTTGCTTATCAAAGGAAGAAGGAGGTTTGGGTATAAATTCAATCAAAACTATCAAGAACATTTACTTAGATAAAATAATATGGAAACTTTTCACTGACAATAAAGTCAAATTGGGCGAGATGGATGCACTCATACTTAATAAGGATAAAATCTTGTGGTTTATCAAGTTAAACCAAGTTATTCTTGTACCTTTAATCAATTACTGAGCTTAAGAGAAAACATGGCTTAAGTTATCAAAGTTTTAATTAGTAATCGTAAGAGAACGTGGTTTTGATTCGATAATTGATCTAAGCTAAGTCCTCTCTTCATATTTCAGGAACTTGATAGATTGAAATATGTAATTCCTCTTTCAACTAAGTTTGAAGATATCATCTTTAATAGAGAATGGAGTTACATTCATAAAGGTCTTGTGTTATCATGAGTTTAATTCTTAATTATATACCTATAGTAAAAAGAATAAGATAGGATTGTATAGTTAAAGCATAACTCTAAAACCTTCACAAATGATTCGTATCTTACATTCTTTAAGGAACCAATTATAGAAGTTAAATGGTGGAGCCTAGTTTGATTCCTGAGTAACTCTCTTAAGACATCATTTATACTATGGATGACACTTAAACAAAAGCTATAGACCATAGATAGAACAAAGGATGTGGCATTAGCCAATTATAGTTGTAAGTTCTACAATCAATCCTTGGATCTTGTTACCTGTGATTTCACAAATACTTTTTGGAAATAGGTATAGAACATTCGTAAGATCCAATGCTATGAAAATAGTTGGAAACAACTCCTAACTTGGGCAAAATAAACAAGATTCACTCACAAAGGGTATTGTTTTATTTTCAAGTAATTATTAAATTGAGGGGGATTATTCTAGGGATGACTCTTCGATTCTTAAGCAGGTGATGAAGTTGAGGGAGATAATTTATCCTTGCATTAAACACAAAATTGGTAATGGTGAAAAGGCATAGATTTGGTTTGATAATTGGCTTGATATAAGCCTTATTGTACTTGTATATGAATTTCATCAACTAGGGAATAGAATGCCACTGAGTTTAAAAGTATCATCCCTGATTGTGAATGGAGAATGGCAAGTAGATTTCAGGGGATTCCAATCACTTTTGGATAATTCCCTCAATTAACTGATATAGATAAAAAGGATGTTATTACCTAAGGATTGAACCGAAATGGCAAATACTCTAATCATTCATATTATAAGCTATTTTCAAATAGCTCTATTGTATTCCCTAGGTTTAATCTCTTATGGAGTAATACTTTTAGCCCTAAGGCCTCCTTCATCACATGGCTTGTGATCAGGAATAGGCTTAAAACTAAGAGTCAATGGTATAACAGTGAGGATGCTACATGTCTACTTTATAATATGACAGTGGAGGATAGGGATCACCTTTTCTTTCTTTGTCGCTTTTCCAAAGCCACCTGGAGCAGTCTTTTGCATATGTTACCAGATAAAATTGTTGATACAATTGGGAGCAAGCACTAAATTGGGTATTAGAAACTCTAAGGAAAAACTAATGCTAGTCTTTACAAAGCAACCTTCACTCTCACCATCTACTTCATTTGGAAATAAAGAAATAGAAGAAGATTCATTGAAAAGAAAGAAGAGAAATATCATATTGCAGACAAGATTGTTAACCTAATCAAAGAAAGCATCTATGCTAAAAATGCACAACACACTCTTTCTATGGAAATGAAATGTAGATGGAGTCTCTAACTCATCGTAGCAATTTACTAAAAGACATGTACTGTTTTTTTCCTTTTAGATCCTTCTGTATCATTATAAATTTAATGCAGGCTAATAGCCTAGAACTCATTGTAATATTGCAATAATTTCATCTATAGTAAATATATTATTCATTTTCCAAAAAAATTATTAAATTGTGGGATATATACTTTATGGGAAGAAAATAATAAAAGGGCATTCTAAGGAATAAAGCAGGACATTGAAGGTTTTTGCCAAAACACTTTCATTTGAACTAGGGAGCATATTATGTTCAATAATGATTTCAAAAAAATGAGTCATGAACTCACATCAAATTGGCAAGTTTCATATATCTTTTAGGCATCTCAAGCTTAGAAATGTTGTCTAGAAAACCAATTAACTAATCTGTGAAACATTGTAGGTTCTTTATGAGAGTTGTTCATCCTTTAACTAATGGGCAATAATGGTGTTTGTTAAGTCAAATATATTTAATGATGTATATCAAAAACTTCTTAGTTTCTTCCATTGTGTCATTGCGTAAAGTTGTTGTTTGTTGCCCTATGTGTCCTATTTTAAGGGAAATTTTATTAATTTATTTACTTTTAACTTTTAAAAAAAATTGACGAATAGTATAAATTTTATTTGAAAAGAATCTTCAAATTATAAGGAAAAGAAATAAGAAAAAGGAAAATTAAGTGGCGTGGATGCTATCCATCTTCTTATGGTGAAGAATCAAGGGAAATTATCGTAACTTTTTTAAAATCGATATAACTAAATCACCAACTAAATGCAAGATTGAAATCATTCAACAATCAAATCTCTCTCTTTTAATTGGAAATATTCAAATAATTATTAATCATAAAAATATTTTTATTCAATAATTTTATTTATTAGTATTATTGTCAAAATAAAATGTAATGAAAAATATATTTTCATATTATATGATCAAATAAAGTTTATTGATTTTTAGTAAATATATATTAAATATTAAAATAATAAATTTTATAAATTAATAAATTAACATATTAGACACATATTCTTATAGTTTACTGATTCCTAATAACCATTTTTTAATGTAATTGTAAGCATAAAAAAAAGGTTATATGTATCATTCAACTATTTTCTTAAAAAGGAGAGATTCAATTTAACACACTATAAAAGTAGACATATGATTTTTATATATAAATTTAAAATGGAGAGTTGTTAAGGAGTCAAACATTCAACAAACTTGTTTCATTTTATGTTTGATTTTGTTTTTATTTTTATTTTTAAATTTAATAAAAAAATTGGTTGAATTTTCTATTTTTTTAATCTTGGATTCTTCCTATTTTGTAATTTATGAAAATCATAGAAGGTAGTTTTTAATATTTTTTTTCATTTTGATTGCTTTGTCATAATATGATTTATTATTAAATAAATAAATAATTATTATTAATATATTTATTTCAAAATTAATAAAGTAAAAAAATAGTTTTTGAAAATAATATATTTTTTATAATTATTTAATAAGCATACTTTAGATTAAAATAATAAAATATATAATTTTAAAATTTTAAAATAATTATTTATTGATTAATTTTTAGAAAATATATTTAAATTTCAATATAGTATATTGGTTTGAAACATAATTTAAAATTTATTTAGTTATTTATTACAATAAATTAATTACTTATTAGTTTATAAAATTAATTAATTAATATATTAATTTCAGTAATAAAGCATAATTATATTATCAAAATTGGAGATCAAACAAAAAATCACAATTATTATGGATATGAGATAACCAATCTTAAAGTGCTAAATATTTAAAAAATTTTAATTCAGTGCTTAAATTTTAAAAATTTTCAATCGAATGATCAATTTTTAAAGGTCTTAATAATTCAATTTAAAATTTTAGTTTTATTAATAATTTGCTAATTTAATTAATTTTTGCTATTCATAACATGTAAATGATAAGTAGACATCTATATATTATAAACAGAAAAGATTTTATTAATTAAATCAGCAAATTATTAATATTATGTTAACGCTTGTATTAAACTATTAATATTCCCAATTTTTGATTATTTAATTAAAAAATTTTAAAAATTTAACACAAAATTAAAAAACCATGCTCAGCAATGAATTTAATGGAAGGTCGGAAATACCCCTAACCCAAAAAAACCCACCTGGAACTAGAAGTGCATCCATAAACCTCATAACCCAATACCCAACACCCTCTCCTTCACACGCAACAATGGCCCAAACCCTAGCTCGAACCCTCACATTGACCACCTCACGCCTCCTCAATATCTCTCTGCTCCTACCCAGACGTCTCCTTTCCTCCGCCGCTGTAATGCGTCTTCCGTCTCCGTCGACCCTTCAGTTGTGCCGACGATCAGTGCTCCCACTCTAGCATGCCTCAAAATCTATCAATCCCACCCGATTCACTTCGGTTCGATGCAGTGTCAACCGGAGTGGCAGCTCGGCGTATTCTCCGTTGAGGTCCGGCTCAAACTTCAGCGACCGGCCGCCCAATGAATTGGCTCTGCTTTTTCCTGGGTGCGATTACGAGCACTGGCTCATTTTCATGGACAAGCCTGGTAGTGAGGGCGCTACTAAACAACAAGTGATTGATTGTTACATTCAGACCCTTACTAAAGTCGTTGGCAGGTACATGGGTCTTGGTTCAGCCGGATTCTGTTGAGGCTGTAAGTTAGAGCTTGGGTCTATAGTCTTGATTAACTTTAGCTAAAGAACACCTGCAAGATAGATAAGGCACGCCGGGGGTTGGTTGCCGACAGGCCCCTCCGACGCTCAAGTTAGTATTTTTGGAGAGTTTTGGTTACTGAGAGCAGAGAAAATTAGAGTTGTGATCACGTACCGTATCATGGTAAAATAGTACCTTATATAGGGAACAGCCGCTAGGTTTAGGGCCTCGTCCAGGTCTTTACGTAAGCATGGAAAGTTATTACCTACGAATGGGCCGTCGATGCCTGAGCCTGGGCCCGTCATGGCCGACCTGACCACACCAGGTCTCTTTTAAATGGATCTGTTTTTATTGGGTTTGAACAAAAGTTTCGAGCTTTTTGGATATAAGGTACTGTTGTTGGTGTGGTGAATTAGTGAGGAGGAAGCGAAGAAAAAGATTTATAATGTTTCGTGTGAGAGGTATTTCGGATTTGGAGGCGAGATTGCTGACGAGACCTCCAACAAGCTTGAAGGTTCGGTTTCTCAGTTCCTTTTGTTCTTTTCTTAGACCACTGTTTTGTTTTATTTCCTTTCCTTTGGTGAATTTAAGTTTTGCTATTTCTGTGCTGACAGGATTACCTGCTGTTCTGTTTGTTTTTCCTGATTCTTATGTTGACTTTGTCTACATAGACTATGGCGGTAAGTTTCTTTGTTTTCCTGTCGTACGCCGTTGTGTTAAACCTGGCAGCAGCGAAGTATAATTATATGCATGTGTTTGTGTGCATTGCTTTTTAAATTTTTGTTTACACAAATCTGTCCTAAGATTAAAGTCGTTAGTGTATGATGAGAATTTTGCGCTTTGTCTGACAGTCCATCTTGTCAAAGCTAAAGAGCTCATAGGCAATGTTTAGCTTTGAATGCCAATGGACTAACAACAGAGCGTCTCTACGCTATTCTGTTTAGTTATATATTATGTAAATGAAGATCTGTGGAGAAAAGGCATGATTATTATGGTGTTTCTTTACAGTGTGGAGATTCTGTGATTAGTGCCGCTGTTTCAAGTAAAGTACTGATCAAATACGGACACGAACACGGACACGGACACGGACACGAAAATTTTTAAAATTTGGTGGACACGGACACGGCATATATATATATTATACAATTTAAAATTAAGAAAAAAATTCAGAATCCATAATATGATATATATTGATTGATATATTTCAAGACTTCTAACATCAAGATGTTCATACATATTTGATATTTTATAAGCCCCTCTCAAAAAACATGGAGCATATATTCTATGGAGCATATATTCCATTAAGCAATGTCCGAGCGGTCTCCAGACGTGTCCGCGCTGTGTCCACCGTGTGTCAGTGGGTGTCCGACACGAATACATGTCCGACACGCGGACACGGCTCCATTTTGCCGTGTCTGTGCTTCATAGGTGTGGACTAAGAGGATTAAATAAATAATGTAGTGGTAGGTGATTTGTGTGGAGAAGAAGAAAGCTGGTATGTGCAACGTTGGTAATGCAGAGTGTGTCTTATTGTGTGAGTAGCTTGGAGAAATAAAATATATCACAAACATCAACGAAAAGATGCAGCAGTGGCTTTTCAACGTAAAAAGGCAGCATGAGCGTTGAAGGAGGAGGTGTGTTGGTCTGTTGGTAGACCAAAAACTAGCTAAATTAATTAGCCACACATGAGCTGTCGAGAAGAGGTGAGCAGACCAGGCTTGTTGGAAGCAGCTGGCATTGAGTGGAGACGTTGTGTGGTGTTGTTGGCTGTGGTGTGTGCTGCGTGAGCGTGCTTGTGTTGTCCTGTTGCGTGTTGGTTTGTACGTGAAAGGGGAGCTGGCAAGTGTGAAGTTGAGAGTGGCGTTGTGTGAGTGTGTGAGGAGTGTGTTTGTGTGAGATGCCTTGGAGAGTGGACGTTGGTTGAGTGGAGTGTGTGTGCTTGACTAGAAAAGAAGAATAAATAAAAGAAGGCTTTGGTGTGGGATGTGTCGTGGGTTGCTTAGTGTGTGTGTTTTCGTGTGTGGTCTTGTGACATGTGTGAAGGGCTGTGAGAGAGGAAGCTGGTGCGCTGTGAGTGACGTGAGTGTGCTGTTTAGTGAGGTGTGTGAGCGTGAACAAGGAGACAGAAGGGTGTTGAGTGCGTGCGTGAGTGTGGAAAAGGCTGAAAATAAAAGGAACCAGGTACTGTAAGTGTGAAGTGCGTGGATTTGGACAGGAGAAAAACATTGGAGCTGTGGTGTTGAAGGAGCTGTTGGTGTTGAGTGCTGTGGTGTTGAAGGAGTTGTTGGCGTTCAGTGCAGAGGAGAAGAAGGATGCGTGGGCTGCTGTGGAGAAAAGAAACTAACCAATTAATTAGGCACACATGCTGAAATAGGAGAGGAGCAAGTGGTGTTGGAAGTGGGCTGTGGTGTGTGCTTTAGTGTGCGTGAAGGGTGAGAGGCGGCAGAAAGACAAACAAACAAAATAGCGCAAGTTGAGGTGTTGTGTGGTCTGCATCCTAAGTGTGAAGTGAGTGGTGTAGGAAGCGTGGTGCTGGAATTAAAACAAAAGAGGCAGCGCAGCGTGGTCTGGTCTGGGAAGGAAGGAAAATAAAACGCAACAGTGTAGAAATCCAACTCACATCCTATGGCTGACCGTTGGAGCTCATCAACTACAATGTCTCTTATGAATTTTTGTGGCTAGTTCATCTTAATCCTTCGGTTCAATGGCAAAGGCAGGAGCTTGGAGTTTTTATAGGGGAGTTTAAACTGCAATTATCTTCTATCCATTTAATTATTTAGTAATTCATAGATCTTACTATTTAATTATTTGGAGTTACGTTTTGATTATATTATTGAATTGGAAGATTTTGTAATTGGATTAATGTTTGGCTATTGATATTGTGTTGATTTTGGATTTAATTTCATTACTTTGTTTTGGGTCAAAACTTTGTATTGAGATTTTAGCGAAATTGGCGATTATTCAAGGTGGCTTGAATTATTGGAACATTTTATCTGTTGCTGGCATTAATTCTATTTTCTTAATTATTACGTAAAAGTCGAGTATTGGTGTTAGTACCCTTAGTTCTATTTTACTAGTCTGGTGGCAGTTAGTAAATTGGAATTTTTGAAAAATATTTTTGTAACAATTCGAGGTGGCTCAGTTATTAGATTAAAAGCTCGATTTTAATTCTTAGTTTAATTGTTTTAACTTTCATATCTGTTTGAGTGATGATTTCCTGCGTTATTGAACTGGAGGATTGCGTTTATCATTGTTAATTACTTGTGTTCGTTTTCTTATTTAATTCACTCATTATCATTTCATATCACTCGTTTAAATTTTAAAATACCAAAAACAAGTCCTTAGTGTTTATTTTATTTCGTTGCAACTTTAGCGGCAATTTTTTTCAAATCAAACCCCATTTTATAGTTTAGGTTGCATTGCATTTAGTTACTTAGGAATTAATTTTATCTTTTGGTTCTTCAAGAGAACGACCCGAGGTTGCGTTATATGCAATCCTTGGTTAAATTTTTGAAGTAACCTCAAAGCGACAATCGAACAAAAAGGTTATTTCAAGTGGCGCCGTTGTCGGGGAACCAAGAAATTGATTCCTAAGTGTCAAGTAACTTTTGACTAGCTTTTTGTGTTGAGCCTCATACTTGCATTTTTTTTCTTTTTCTTGGCTAGATAAAAGTGTTTGGTTGTTGTTTTTTGTGCATATTGGTACAATTTTTGACGTTATTTGATTACTTGTGCATATTACAGGTTCTCATATTTTTTCATACACACATACACTTGCACTTATTAGATTTTTCCATTTATTTTATATTTTATTTTTACGAATCTTGTTGTGTGAGTCAGTTTTGTGCCTTGTTCTTTTTTGTTACTGTTTATGCCTAGGAGTAATAGGGCTTTACCCTTAAATCCTTTAAATCTTGAACTTGAGAGATTAGTGAAAAAGATTAGAAGAGAGCGGAGAATAGAGAAGGCAAGTCAATTTCTTATTGAGGAAGAGCATATTTCACAAGAGTCAAATTTATCATCTAGTGAACAAGAACCTAGTGAGAGAGCTACTTCTAGTGAACACTTGTCTGCTAGTGATTTTGAATTGGAGCAAGATACCATGGATGGTGATAATGGTAATAATAGACCTGTTGGGCCTAATGGGAACAACGGACATGGTGAGAACAACATAAGGAATAATGGTGAGGATAATAGAAGCATGAGGGAGATTAATAATTCCAATGTTGATTATGATCCTTATGGCTTTTATACCGATGATGTGAACTTCGAAATTAAAGGAGCATTAATTTCTTCCTTACCTAGATTCCATGGCTTTGCGGGTGATGATCCACATAGGCATTTGAAGACTATGCACATGGTGTGTTCTTCCATGAAACCACCCAGGGCAAATCTTGAAGATGTATTGAGGAGAGCATTCCATTTCACTTTAGAAGGAAAAGCTAAGGAGTGGCTTTATACGCTACCTCAACATTTCACCACATTGACCTGGGATCAATTGAAAGGAGCATTCTTAGATGAGTATTTTCCCGCTTCTAAAACTTCGAGACTCAAGAAGGAGATAACCAGTGTTGTGCAACGAGACAATGAATCCATGCATGAATATTGGACAAGGTTCATCACACTTCTAGCTCATTGCCCCCACCACAACATTTCGAAGAATGATCTCGTCAACTCTTTCTATGAAGGGCTTCTTCCACATCATAAGCCCTCAATTCATGCCGCTGCAAATGGTTCGCTCAGAGAATTGAGTCCCAATGCTGCATGGGACCTACTTCAGAAGATGGCTACTAATGACTCCCAATCTGGAGACTCAAGAAGGGTGTCCAATACCTCTTCAGTTTCTTCCCAAGATATTCTTGCTGAAATCGCTGCCTTGGGAAATCGAGTGGAGAAAAGACTCAATATTTTGGAGAATAATGTGAAGGCTAAGCAAGTCAATTCAGTGAGTCATTCTCAAGCTATAGTAGCCGGTTGTGAGTACTGCGGGTCCATGATGCATGCTTCCAATAATTGTGCCAGATATGAAGAGGTTCATGCCCTCTACCAAAATAGGAATGGCCAATATCAGAAGAGGGATCCCTACTCCAACACTTATAATCCAGGTTGGAGAGATCATCCTAATTTTCGATGGGGTGGAGATCAAGGAAACATTCAAGGAAATTCTTCCAACCAAATAGTGCCTAATCAAGGGACGTCATCTACTGTTTCTAAGGGTGACGAATTTGCGATGATCATGAAAGGCATTGCCGGGATAAATTCGAGACTAGATCAAGAGAAGGCACAAACTGATGCCAAGTTGAATGCCATGGGAAATAAGATGGACTCTTGCTTACAAAATGTGTTCTCTAAGTTGGAGCAAATGGAGACCAA
>JAOTBA010000205.1:29023842-29050293 GCA_025629845.1 Erythroxylum squamatum
CGTCTGATTTTTGTTAAGGTATTTTTCATCTGCTTTTCATTTATCTTTTCTTTGTTTGTCATCAAAATTATTCAGCTACGTAAAGTCAATTTTGACTTAACAACCCTAACCTCTTTTTCTTCTTTAGATTTTTGAACAAAGACTTCCATGGCTTCTTCAAACTTGATGTCCGCTGTCAAGTATTCTTCATCCACTCGTTCGTTCAAATATTCGAGCACATCAATTTTTCTAAATGAGTCACCCTCCTTTAGATTCTTTAATACATCATTCATGATAAATGTCACTTGGTCATCACTAATTCGAATGATGAGTTTTTCTTTATGGACATCTACCCAAGTTTTTTTAATGTTCAAGCATGGTAAACTAAGATCTAAGAAATAATAGGGAGGGTTGTCATTCTTTTCTCCATCCTCTTTCTTCATCCCTTGGTCTTCTATAAGATAGGGTTCAGCTTGATTTCCCATAAGTTTTTCTTACTCTTCCCTATTCCTAAGCATGATAGCGTCGTATTGCTCTCATTGATGTAATTCCATATTACTCAGAAAGTCTTCCACACTTCTCTTACAAAATTTATAGGAAAGTTGTCTCACTTGAATATCCAGGTTGTGAATAGAAGAGGCATGATTTTCTATTACTTAATCAAATTGCTCTTCTAGTCTCTTCTGGGTCTCTTCCTTGTTTGTTAGCTTATCCATTATTTTATCTAATTTGGAATCCCATAAACTGGACTCATCTTGCTGAAATGCTAATAGGCCTTGATATCCCATGTGACTACTTACATTGTTAGAATAATAGAAATCTGGGTTGTTCTATCACCCCGAAGTGTATGTGTTCATATAAGGATGATGATTTCCCAAACTAAATTATGGCTCATTGAAATCCGCAAGAGTCCTTTTCTTCTTATAATATATATCCTCCATTATCGTTCCTTTTATCTCTTATTGATAACTACTATTCTGGATTCTTCATCGCTGCCGTATGATGTCCAAATCAATGTGTTTTCAAATTTTTGCCCAAACTTCTTACACCTTTTTTTTCCTCCTTGTGATTAGGTACCACAATCACAAAAGATAATGAAACATCTTATACTACAAGAATTAAACTAATTCTACAGCTCCCCGGCAACGGCGCCAAAAACTTGATTGGGGTAAGTTTTATTCTTATAAACCCTCAATATTCTATAAGCACACAGTTTGTAGTGTAGTATCAAAGGTATCAATCCCACGAGGAAGGAGAGCAATCTAATCCCAGAATATAAGGCCAAGAAAACTATAAAACTAAAATTAAAAGATGCAATAAAATTAATTACGAGAATTGAGTTTAACCAATCAAATCAGAAATTAAACACAAAAGTATTACCAAGTGAGCAATATGCAATCATAATAGAAATCAACCTAAGGAATTTACCAATTTATGAGAAAGGGGATTTTACTTATTATTAATGCTAACCTAGCCAATTATGTGTCAATGGAGTGTCGGTTCTAGACTATCTTAGGGCTAATTACTCTCTCTCAAATTATAACCATTAAACCCTAACCAGATTATGGCAATCTCTCAATTCAAAATTTAGATCTTAAACACTCTAATAAAATATTGGAATATCACACAGAATCTCTTTCAACACAATTTCCAATATGATTTGTCACGATTTCTATTAAGTCGCCTAATTCTCATTAATCCGATTTATTCATTTTTCATTAAGTTTGGCCTCTTAGTTTATGAACGAATTATGTAAGAACGCAATCAAATCATGACATTCATCCAATACACACAATCAACTAAGCTATCATTAATCAAAATAAAATCCCGAAGAGTTTAGAATAACATCAATATTGCAAATTCTATCATCATACTATCCATCTCAATTCTATACATAACTAAAATCGAAACGAAAAGGAAATAATGACTTAGAATAGACGACGAAAGGCAGCAATATCGAGAAACCTCCGAATCTGGGAAGCATGTCGAATCTGCTTTGTCTTCCCAAAACTTGATCGAGGTAGGTTTTAATCTTATAAACCCTTAATATTCTACAAGTGCACGGTTCATAGCGTAGTATTAATGGTGTCGATCCCACGAGGAAGGAGAGTAATCTAATCCTAAAATCTAAGCCAAAAAAACTATAAAATTGAAAATAAAAGATGTAATAAAAATTAATGGAGAAAGTTGAGTATAACCAATCAAATCAAAAATTAAACACAAAGGTATTAACAACTGAGCAATATACATTCACAATAGAAATTAACCCAATGAATTTACCAATTTATGAAAAGGGAGATTTTACTTATCATTAATGCTAACCTAACCGATTATGTGTCAATGGAGTGTCGGTTCTAGACTATCCTATGGCTGATTACTCTCTCTTGAGTTATAACTATTAAACCCTAATCAGATTATAGAACTTCCAATCTCTCAATTTACAAATTATCCAAAACCCGAAATAGATCTGAAGCACTCTAATAAACTATCGGAACATCACATGGGATCTCTCTCTATGTAATTATCAATATGATTTGTCACAGTTTCTATTATGTCACCTAACTCTCATTAATCCGATTTAATTATTTTTCATTAAGTTCTCCCTCTTAGTTTATGACCGAATTATGCAAGAATGCATTCAAATCACGACATTCATCTAATAAACACAATCGAATAAATTATCATTAAATTAAAATAAAATCCCGAAGGAGAGTTTAGAACATCATCAATATTGCAAATCCTATCATCGTACTATCCATCTCAATTTTATACATAAATAAAATTTAAACGAAAAAGAAATAATGATGTAGAATAAACGATGGAAGGCAGCGACGTCGAGAAACCTCCTGATTTGGGAAGCATGTCGAGTCTGCTTTGTCTTCCTAAAACTTGCTCGGGGTAAGTCTTAATCTTATGAACCCTTAATATTCCGCAAGTGTATGGTTCGTAGTGTAGTATTAATGGTGTCGATCCCACGAGGAAGGAGAGTAATCTAATCCTAAAATCTAAGTCAGAAAATCTATAAAACTAAAAATAAAAGATGCAATAGGAATTAATTGTGAGAATTGAGTTCATCCAATCAAATCAAAAATTAAACACAAAGGTATTAACAACTAAGCAATATACAATCACGATAGAAATCAACCCAATGAATTTATCAATTTATGAAAAGGGGGGATTTTACTTATCATTAGTACTAACCTAACCGATTATATGTCAATGGAGTGTCGGTTCTAGACTATCCTATGGCTGATTACTATCACTCCAGTTATAACCATTAAACCCTAATCAGATTATAGAACTTGCAATCTCTCAATTCATAAATTATCTAAAACCCTAATTAGATCTGAAGCACACTAATAAACTATCAGAACATCACACAGGATCTCTCTATTCACAAGTACCAATATGATTTCTCAAGTCGCCTAATTCTCATTAATCTGATTTAATTATTTTTCATTCAGTTCACCCTCTCAGTTTATTACTGAATTATGCAAGAACGCAATCAAATCACGAGATTCTTCTAATAAACACAATCAATTAAATTATCATTAAATCAAAATACTATCCCATATGAGAGTTTAGAACATCATCAATATTCCAAATCCTATCATCATACTATCCATCTCAATTCTATACATAAATAAATTCAAAACAAAAAGGAAATAATGACTTAAAATAGATGACGGAAGGCAACGACGTCTGGAAACCTCCTGATTCGAGAAACATGTTGAGTTAGCTTCTTCTTCCTCTTCTTCCTCTTCCTTCTTCTTCCTCTCTCTCTCTCTCTCTCTCTCTCTCGCGGTATTCTCTCTTTAAGGTTTCAAGTATTCCTGATGCAAAAAGCTCCTTTGCGATATTCTTAACGTCCTTTAAATAGTCTTTTATGTTTTGGGTAACCCTAGGGTCTTTTCGAGCTCTGAAAGGTCCAAAAGTTTCCTCAAAACGTGAGGCTCGTAAGCAACTACACATCTAGCCGACGAAGGCCACGACCATGGCCCTACAGGCCATGATTGTGGCTCACATCTGAGCATTCTTTCATGATCGTGGCCTAATAGACCATTATTATGGGTCGTTGTTTTGCCCGAATGTCTTCTGAAACTCCTTTGTTCTTCAATATTGACCCTAAAATACTAGTAAACACATCAAGGTGCCTCAAAAACATAATATTTTACCTTAAAAGCTTATACCAACCTATAAAACTCCTAAAACACAAACAATTAACAAACTAACACAATTTTAACCTAAACACATACTAAATGATCGAATTAATGGCTAAACACAAATCAAACTATGCCCTAAAACATGGTGCAATTTACACTTATCAACATCCCTACACTTAAATGTTTGTTTGCCTTCAAGCAAACAAAGCCACAAACAACACAAAAACACAAAGCACACAATGCAATAATGAGGCAATGGCTGCAACCTCACGAAACAAATTTAACTCTAAACACAATCATGCAAGTTGTTGCAAATTATTAACAAGCAAAATCTGTGTCTAGGAACTCTGGACTAAATATACATGTCAATCAAACCTTAAATGTCAAGTTTATTCACTCCTTTTAATTGTACACCAAAATTAATAATTATTTGGTCAATCAAACTTTGTAACTAAACCTAAGTACGCTTTCATGAAAAGTTATGCTACTTATAAGTTCAGTAGGTTTTTATTAGAAAACATTCTTTTTTTGTTACTTTTTATGGACATGGACCTAGTCTTTTTACAATGAGGCAAACATTGGTGATGAATGTTGATCTGGTTACTCGATTAAGTCATGTTTTTAATAAGTTTCTTGGTTAGAACGTCATTATAGCCTTTTGACGTGAAGGCACACATTTACGATACGTGTCGATCCGATTACTTGGCTACATTATGTTCTCAACTAGCTTCAATCTCTATTCATAACCCAAAAGCTAGCAGAATAATTATTTATTTAAAATTTGCAAACACTTTTTCTTCTCCTTCTTTTTTTTTAATTAATGCCTACTTTGTTGCTTTAGCTACTTGTTTTCATGAAAAAATACTAGCGAAGCTACTTAGCTGAAAGACCTAAAATTATAAATGAATGTGACAACTTATAGGGTGATAAACTAACACTAAATCCTACTTAACTTGCACATTTTAGCCAAAGAACCTATATCACTAATTTTGTGAGCTAATGACACTTCAGAACCTAATAGATTATGGTCAAAATTAAATCAATTTCGTTCTATCTAAGCTATCGATACATTCACCCAATTCACAATATGCAACCTAAACACACTAACATAACAATATGCAAAATCCACACCTAAAGCAAAACATAACCCTTCCCACACTTGAACAATACATTATCCTAATGTGAGAATGAGAGAAACAAACACACATGGAAAGAAATAACAAAAAATAAAATAAAACAAAAATAAAGATTAAATGTAAAGGAAAAGGGTTAGAAACAAAACCTTACGATGATGGAGGTGATGATAGTGAGGTGTTGAGACCAAATCTACTTGACGCTAGAGATTGTTAACTTATCATTGAATTGTTTAAAGAGAGTAAGAGAATTAGTAATCTCAGATCATTTCAAATCATTAAAATTTTATTTAAAGTTTAAAACAAATCTAACTAAACACAAAAATTTAAATCTAACTACTAAACGTGCTAATTTATAGTCATTAGCTTGACCTTGTATTATTAGAAACTTAGTCGGGATCAATTATGAGTGGCTTGCTTCCACCCTTTTCGTTCAACATCAATTTTGTAACCTGTAAGTAAGATGAAATTGAAAAATGATCAAAAGACAATTTGCAAAATGATCATAAGGACAACATTGTTAAAATTATGAAAACCAATTAGGCTTAGTAATGTCTATTTTTCGAGTGAACTGTTAAGAAAACATGGAATAAAAAAACTCCCTGAATCTTCCATGGAATCTAGTAGTTTTCCCGATAAAAGGGTGAGTTGTTCTCTTCTTGGTTCTTCCTCATTTGCCCTCATCTCTTTTCTTCTTTAGTTTCTTGAACAGAGATGCCATAGCTTCTTCAAACTTGATGTACGTTAACTGTTCTTCTTCCTCTTGTTCCTTTAAAGATTCGAGCACATTAATTTTTCTAAATGAGTCACCCTCCTCTGGATTCTTTAATACATCATTCATGTTGAATGTCACTTGGTCATCACTAATTTGAATGATGACGTCCTCTTCATGGAAATCTAACCAAGTTTTTTCGATGTTTAAGCATAGTATACCAAGATCGAAGGAATAATAGGGAGGGTTGTCATTCTTTTCTTCATCCTCTTTCTTCATCTCTTACTCTTCTACAAGGTAGGTTTACCTTGGATTCCCACTGGTTTTTCTTACTCTTCCTCATTTCTAAGTATGATAACCTCATATTGCTCTTGTTGATGTAATTCTATATTACTCAGAGAGTCTTCCATTCTTCTCTTGCAAAGTTCACGAAAAAGCTATCTCACTTGAATCTCCAAGTTATGAATAGAAGAGGCATGATTTTTCATTACTTGATCAAATAGCTCTTCCAGTCTCTTTTGGGTCTCTTCCTTGTCTGTTAGCTTATCCATGATTTTGTCAAATTTTGACTTCTATGAACTGGACTTATCTTGATGAAATCCTAACTTGATGTCCCGTGTGAGTACTTAAATTGTTAGCCCAATTGAAATATGGGTGGTTCTACCACCCCGAAGTGTACATGTTCATATAAGGATGATCATTTCCCCAAATAAACTGGGGCTTATTGAAATCTGCAAGAGTCCTTTGCTCCTGATAATATATATCCTCCATAATGGCTCTTTTTATCTCTTCTTGATATCTAATTTTCTAGATTCTTTATTACTGCCTTGTGATGTCTAAATCAATGTGATTTTGACTTTTCAACCAAACTTCCTACACTTTTTGTCCTTCTTGTGATTTGGTACCACAATCACAAAAGATAGTGAAATGCCTTAGACTATAAGAAATAAATTAATTCTATCTCTCCGGTAACTACGCCAAAAACATGATTAGGTAAGTTTTAATCTTATAAACCCTCAATATTCTGCAAGCGTACAGTTCGTAGCGTAGTATTAAAGGTGTCGAGCCCACGAGGAAAGAGAGTAATGTAATCCTAAAATCTAAGGCCAGAAAAACTATAAACTGAAAATAAAAGATGCAACAAAAATTAATTACGAGAATTGACTTCAACCAATCAAATCAAAATTAAACACAAATTATTAATAAGTGAGCAATATGCAATCACAATAGAAATCAACCAAAGGAATTTACCAATGTATGAGAAAGGGGATTTTACTTATCATTAATGCTAACCTAGCCGATTATGTGTCAATGGAATGTCGGTTTTAGACTATCCTAGGGTTGATTACTTTCTCTCGAGTTATATCCATTAAACCCTAATCAGATTATGGATTTTGCAATCTCTCAATTAATAAATTATCTAAAAACCTAGTTAGATCTGAAGCACTTTAATAAACTATCGAAACATCACAAGGGATCTCTCTCCGCATAATTACCAATATGATTTGTCACAGTTTCTATTAAATCGCCTAACTCTCATTAATTTGATTTAATCATTTTTCATTCAGTTCACCCTCCCAATTTATTACCAAATTATTTAAGAACACAATCAAATCATAGCATTCATCCAATAAATACAATCGACTAAATTATTATTAAATCAAAATAAAATCCCGAAGGAGAGTTTAGAACATCATCAATATTCCAAATCATATCATCATACTATCCATCCCAATTGTTTACATAAATAAAATCAAAATGAAGAGGAAATAATGACTTAGAATAGAAAATGGAAGGTAGCAACGTCAAGAAACCTCTTGATTTGGGAAGCACGTCTAGTCAGCTTTGTCTTCCTCTTCTTCCTCTTCCTTCTTCTTCTTTCTCTCTCTCGGTATTCTCTCTTTAGGGTTTCAAGTGTTGCTGATGCAAAAAACTCCTTTGCGCTCCTCTTAATGTTCTTTAAATAGTCTTTTATGTTTTGGGTAACCCTAAGGTCTTTCCGGGGTCTCAAAGGTCCAACAAGTCCCTCAAAATGTGAAATTCATAAGTGACTGCGCATCTCACATCTGAGCCTTTTTCACGATCCTAGCTTGGGCCGTTGTTTTGGCTCGAATGTCTTCCAAAAATCCTCCTTTCTTCAATATTAATCCTAAAACACTAGCAAACACATCAAGGTAACTCAAAAACATAATATTTAAGCTCAAAAGCTTGTTCGAACCCATAAAACACTTAAAAGACAAATAATTAACAAACTAACACAATTCTAAACTAGACACATACTAAATGATCGAATTAACGGCTAAACACATATCAAACTATGCCTTAAAATATGATGCAATTTACACTTACAATGAACTAGTTACTTGCCTGTTTGTTCCTCTAGGTAAAAAAAGCTCCTTCAAATCTCAAACCTTCTAGTCTAAGTTAAAGTAGGTAGTTGTTAAACTTCTCATCTTTATTCCTATGGTTGATCCTATCCCCTTTGCTTCTTGGCCAAGTAATGTACTATCTATATTGGAACTCAAATTGAGTAAGTCACTCTATAGTACATATCTTTGGAGCCCATGATTAGCAGCATAAGTGAAAGTTATCCTAATTGGGATAGGTTTATTGTCTAAAGTTATAACTAGATGTAGAAATTGATCAAAGTGACCTAGTTTTTTTCTTTGAGAAATTAAATCAAAGTGACCTAGTTAATGATCACTCTATTAGGGTTAAATCCAAACACTATTTTTCCATAACGATGAGATAGGTGATTAGAGATGATCTCTTAATTTTTACCAAACATCCATTGGATTGAATGAAACTATATTTTTTTAATTTTAGTTTCCAACAAACTAATTAGACACTGCTTATTTGAGAGCATATAATCATGAACCATCTGCTTCTTTTTGTGTCAAGTCATGTCCCTCACGTTCCAGGGTAAAATTATGGGGATATTGGGGATAAAATCTCCTCCTTTTTTGGGCAGTGGTGTGCACAGGGTAAAGCTTGTGTCACTGAATGGAAGGAAGCTGCCAGTTTTTTGGTATGAATAGCAGTTCAAGTTACCGAAGGTGAGGACAGCTCTTGGTGAGATAGAGATCGGAGACATCTGCTTCCTTTACCAAAGTAGAAAGAAACCTAACTAAAAATACGCGGAAAAGTTTTAACCATTGGTAGTGAAAAAAAAAAGAAGAAGGAAAAGTTCAGGCAATTGGCGAGCTTTGAAACAGTTCGCTCTCTAGTTGAATCAAGAAATGCATCAAAAGACGTTCAAACTATGATTTACAAGATTTCGTTCAATCAGAAAGCATTTGATCTAGGTACAAATTAATAAAACAATTGTAGCAAGATGATTAATAGGAGTTGTAACTTGAAATTGAAATCATTGACTTGGAAGTGGTGTTAGACTATTTTATGTCCCATGTCATTTATCGATTGAGTCCTATGAAACGCACCCAAGATAATGGTTATTGGGTATTAAAGACTGGGTCTCAAATGGGTCACGGACCCTTTTCCTCTCTCTTCCACTTACCAAAGGACACGTCCATTGGAGATGCTATATAAGTTGAAACAACTTATTTCATCATAACGCTTCTAAAACATTTTGAACCATTGAGGAATGCTCTAACGGAAGAAGACGAGGGGAAATAAAAGGTTTTCCACAACGAATACAAAATCATGGATACAGGGACGCAAAATCATTCGATCTGATAAATGATTTACATTCTGGACTACATGGCAAGATAACATGTTTTAGTAAGTTGTTTACACCAAAAGCATATAAGAAAGTCTCAAGTGCTGTTCATGTATGGAAATTGGGAGGGAAAAAAAGAAGAAGCTAATTGTTATCAATTCAAATGGTCCAAACACTTAATTCCTTTCTCTACAACGGGTCTGCTGTAAATGTTGGTTACCTCTAGAAAAGTAATGACGAGTTTGCTCAATTAGAATATCTTAATCAATACAAACCAAAATATAATATAATTTTGTATTCAGGTAGCTCAATATACAGCTAATTAAAATTTTATTTACCAAAGTTGCAGGACACCGTTAGTACAAGAAGGAGAAGTTCAGTCACGATGTCAACAGATCAAAAATTAAAGCAACGCAGCAGACAATATAACCAGAACTTGGACCCATAACTTTATCAGGCTCTTATTGAAGGAGGCAAGGAGCAGTTATCCCATATGCTATATACTGACCCCATAACCTGATAATGCCATGAAGCCTAATGATTGCTGGAGTAATTCTGGTTATGCTTCTCCTTCAGATTCTGATTTAGGGAATTCTGTAAGGAGGAAGCTTTGGTCTGACTTGAGGTCTCCGTATGGCACTTAATTTTGCAAATAATAACACAAATTGGGGTTGGGCAGGCCCGTAAACAATCGTGCATACAGTTTGCGGAGCTCATTTTGGGCTGCCATACCAAAAGTACCATCACCATCGCCATCAATACAGCATTAATGCCTCTGCCTTCCATCTTCGACTCTACACTTATCCCACAATAGCACGGGAAGAGACTTCGTCTGTTCCACTGTCCTAATCCAACCGTCTTCCCACTATTCCACACTGGTCTCACTGTACTGTCCTGTCAACACTTCTGCTAAATTCTCGTGTATTTATTTTATCTTGCTCACGCTTTTCTTACTTTATCTTTATGAGGCGGTTATGAATTAAAGTTTCGACTGGATTTTTCTTCTAAGATATGCCTTTCAAGTATTTATTTTTGCATTAAAAGGAGAAAATATATACGAATATCCCTTAGCCGATAATCACTCAACATGCACACGAGTCTAGCACACACTGATCTGTAACTCAAACTTAGCAGTTGGGGCAAGTTTTTCAAATTTAAAATTTAAAATTGTAAACATTTTAATCTAAATTTATTTATTAGTTTTTAAATTAAAATACTAACCCTAGTCAAACTTTTAGATTTTGAAACCCCCCTTTTGTTAATTTTTTATTACCAATTTTATCTCTATCGATTTGGATTTATTTATTATTAATCTAGTTTTATTGAAATAAATACCTTAAAATTAGTTATCAGCATTTAATTGACTTAAATGACGTTTTGAAAGAGTTCAACAAATGGCGTGCTTTACAGCTAGAATTCTGGCTTGCCACGGAGCCACCACCGAAGTAAAAAAGACCTCTCTTTTAGAAGCAAAAACATCACATCTTCAACAAAAGGTGAAGTAAATATGACTTACTTTAAATAAAATGCTAAGTAATATGATACATTAAAGTGTTTAATATGCATAAATAATAAAATATAAAAGTTTAGTTTCAATTGATATAATATTAAAAGTTTGGAATTTTACTTAATTTTGTAATATTAAAATTATTAAAAATAGCAATAAAATGTTTAAATTTTTTATTTTTTACAAAAACAGCTCTCCATTAATCTTATAGTTAATAGTGACAAATAGAGGACATGCTTATTAAATTTTTTAAAAAAATTAATGTAATCCTAAACTTAAAATTGTCTCCCAGTGTTGCAAATATCATAATGCCATTGAGTCTTCTTCTAACCCTCATCTTCTTTGGCTCAGTCAGTCCTCAACTTAATCTCCCAACAACTAATTATCACCATAAAATTGAAAAAACCTCTTTTACAATGAAAAGGTTTTGTCTGTTTTGTATCTCTCAATCTTATTCTTCACAAAGTTTGTTCTTTTGTGGGTCGTTATGATTCATACTAGCAAAGTTAGTTGATAAGGCCACATTTTACATTTTTTAGGGGTTAAATTTGCTGCAATTTAGTATGTTTATGACATGTTTTACATGAAATTATAACTTTATATTTGATTCATTAACTTGTAAGTGATTATTTGATATATGAACATGAATTTGAGTGCAACTTTTAATATAGTTGTTTACTTAAGGTGAACTAAGAGTCATTTGAAAGCTAACGTTGTAACATCCCGTTATCCCGTGTTAGGATTTAGAACCCTAGAATAGTATACATGAGAGTTTATTGAGAAGTTAGAAAGTGCATTTTATGCTCATGTATAATATGACACAAACACACATGAATATTGATTTTTGCATATTAAAATGATTGTACATGCATTCATTGACATTTCTGAGTATAATTGAGTTATAAATGTGATTATATTGAGAATTGTGGTTTATTTGTATTGAAAAATTGATTTGGAAAATATACTTACTGATTTAGAATTTTTGGTAAAATTTAGAAAATTTTTGCAAAAATTTCGGGTATTTTTGAACTAGGAAAAATGACAAGTGGCAAGTCAATTGATGAGTTTAGGATGAAAATGATGAAGTGGGCTGGAATTTCTTAAATGAAGTATTTTTACTGAACAAATATCTGTATTTTGGCCATATCTTGATTTGTAGATATCCAAATAGGATGATTTTTGATTTAGATTAAACTAGAGACATATGGTTACAAATTTCATGAACCAAATTTGTAAACTTGGTGTCATTAGAAACTTAAGACATATGGGAACATTTATTGAGAAGAAGGTGTTGCCTAAATACTTAATTTTCTTTGTCATAATGATCATGCAAAATTGACCTAAAAATCTATTTTGAGAAAAGCTGCTATGATCAATTGAGTGATGAACTTAGAATAAATTTGGATTATTGAGGTGTAAAAACTAAGTTCAAATTAGACATATATGAATTTTGATTTATAAATGATCATGTGATGTAAATAAAAGAAACATACCCGGGATTGTCATTAAACATGCATTGTACATAATCCATATACACATTTGTGCATAAATGAATACTTATAATTGTGCAAAGTTGTGATGTGTGTAAATATGTATGTATTGCATGATTTAGAAGAGCGATTTGAGTGACCACATCTAGAAGTTGCCGGGACTTCGAGGCAATAGCTTTCTGAAGCAACTTGTAAGTAATCTAGATGGTCTCACTTAATTAATTATTTGTTTTAAATTCTATATTGAATTATGTTGTGAATTTGATTGTGTTGATTTCAGACATTGAATGTCCGAGGCGTTTGATGCATGAATAACATATTGGAAGTGTTCCTTGTATGTGAATTATACAAAATAAATGATTCTCAATGTATATGTTAAATGCCGGACCAAAGTCCGAAGAAAAATGTGAACGTGAATATGAGACATTTCATTATATGAATGCATGAAAGATAAAGGCAATTGTAATCGGAGTCGCCAATAAAACGAGCTTAAAGCTCAGAATGTGATAAAAGCCTTTGGCTCAGTTACTATTGTAACCAGTATCTACTAAGGGATATGGGACATTATCTAATACAAGCTCGGTATCCACAAGGGATATGGGCTAGTAAAAAGGTACTCGAACATAACAAAGTAATAAATGAAAGAAAGTCTCATGTGCATTGTATTTATAAATGGTTATAGATGTTTCAAATGATCGAAATGATCTGTTTGACTGCTCTGAATGTGATATGTGACGCTGCATGATAAACGAAATGATGTGAATTATGTGTTTATATGTGTTGATGTATTGTATGAATTAAGTGAACCATCGATGATGGTTACCTCATTGAGTTCGTAAAACTCACCAAAATTGCAACGTTGACATTTCAAGATCGAAAGAAGACACTAGTGACAAACAGACTCTACAAGAAGCATAGTTCTTGAACTTTTGGATAAAAGAAATGGCTCAAAGGTTGGTCAGTTGAGACTAAAGGATCTAGTTAGAAATTTTTGTATAATTCCTCATGTATGCAGCGTGTTCTGTAATTAGTCTTGATAATGTACATATTTGATGATGATGATCGTATTGAATTATTAAATCTTATACATGTATTTGGTGTGATAATAATTTGCAAAAGGATAGTTCTTATATTTCATTGGAAGTACTAATGACTTTATATGATACAATCATAAGTATTAAATGAAATAATGATTTAAAATTTTAAACAATTCAAATTGATTAAATCTAAGTAGAAATTAACATTGATAATGCCGAAGCACTTCGATGAGATCAATGTGGTGAGTTTTAAATTTTTAGTCATTTATAATAAATGAGATTCTCTAGTGAATATCTCCACAACTAAATTCCATAAGAGTGTGAATTTATGTAAGGAGAAAAATACAATATAAGATATTGTATAATGTAATATTTCTTTCTTTTATTGTTATGCTTAGTACTACAACTTCCCTTCAATAGTTCTAATTAAATCATATTGACTAGATTTCATATTAGATATGGAATGCTAAGACTTTGAAAGAGTCAAAGTTAATGAATTTGAGATTTAATGCATAATTGAAGCATGTATTATCCAATAAGTTTATATCTAAATTAGATTATAAAAGGTTATGAGATATCCAGAAGTTAGGATATATTCTTACAGACTCATTGAACAAATTGTTCATTTCATTGAAAACTTATAGAAGAATGGTTCTCAAGATAAGTGGTGGAAATGAGATCAAATTTGAAAGGATCGAATCTCATAACGATCTAATTGGTGCTAGTGCCTTTGTTAATACATTTAATGTATAGATAAAAAGGCTACAAGAAGATTCACTTATAATGATTTCAAAGTGTTTGTTTTAGAGATGAATATGAATTTATCATACCTATAAGAAGGTTAGTGGGGACCTCTTTAGTGGGAGTATGTAGAGACATATTGCTTATAAAAAGAACAATAATTCATATTTTCAATTGTTGTAAACACAATTGTCTAAGAACAACACTTGTTGGATAGGAAAAGATAACAACTTAATTATGGAAATTAGATTTATAGAGATAAATATGTGAAGTTATTTACCTATTTAAGTTTTAGTACGTGGATAATATACTCAAGGTGTTTAGTATTTGAGATATTTGATACTTGTGAATTGTTGAAGATATCCATTGTTCTACAAATGAGTTAATATTTGAGTTTAAGTCTATAAGGTTATTAACATAGAATTAAATTCTAGTTAAGATAAATTTTACTTAGAACAATATTATTTTAACATTGGAAAGGTTTCAATATAGTAATAATACATTTTTCATTTAGTGGAAATAATTATATGGATCAAAAGTTCTTTGATAAACTTAGTATAATTTCTTGTATTGTTTAGACGATAATATACTATAGAACATTAGAGTCATTAGGCATGCAAAAAGGAGCTAAGTTCTCATCAAAGGTTCAATGGTGTGTTGAGGTAATTTTTCATAATTACGATGATAATTGAGATTAAAGTTGTAAGATTTAAGAAAGTACTCATTATAGAAAATCTTGTATAATTCTCTCACTAAACTATTATCCTAACAATAACATGATCGTCATATGATGATATGTTATAAGATATTTAATTGATTGGCTTAGTGCAAGTAGGAGATTGTTGGTTTAATCAATTGGTTGGTTTTAGTTTAATGACATAAATATTTAAAGGCAATTGTTTATCTTGTACATATTTATATGTATATGATGAAGTCTATAGAATAATAGTACATTACAAATAAAATTATGATGAATTCATAATTATAAGATTCATATCGCGTTTATGTATTATCTCTAGATTATTTCTAGTCATTGTTTTACTAAGATTGGACAATAATATAATGTAAAAGACTAGTACACATTATGTTTTCCTTATAAAGGAATTATTCGATCTTACAGGCTAAAGTATAGAGATACTTAAATAAATGTGTGAGTGCTTATTAGAAAATAAGTTCACTAAAGTCATTAATTGAATCAATTGCTAATCGTGGAGAACTAAATTGATTAGATTGAAATAGAGTAGACATTAATTTCGTGCTATATCTCTAATCGAAATATTATATGATGAAAGGATTAAATTATACGAAAAAATTATGCAGGAAAAGTTAGTTAAAACCACTTTGATATTCTTAAATATTTGGGTGGTCATAATATGTTTCTAAACGCCAATATTGATCTATTGATATAAATTATTTAACTAGAGAATTAATGATAAATTAAATGAGTTTAATTTATATAATCCTAAATATAATTTAGATTTATAATCTATATCCATTCTCAACATATTGAGAAACCTAATGTGTTACATATAAAGAACAGGTTGAAGAAAGAAAAGTGTTTTAAATCAAATTAGACTGAAATGTAAAGTTTGAAAAACTTTATGATTAAATATGAGATATTTAATAAATAAGGATCAATATGAGATATTGGATCTTATTTGTGCATAACTAGTATTTAACTAGAATTGTTTGTAATTTTAATTAAAGTTTAATTAAAATTAGGAATTTAATTCCAATTAAATTGCTAGAATTTCCAAAACCTATATAGGTTTAAGCTCTAAGAAAGCTAGCACTCCTTGCATAACCCTCTTTATAAGAGCTATAGAATTCTCTCAACTCCATTTGAAGATACCGTTAGAGGTCGGACATTGGTATGACTATAGTAGTTAAGATGAGGCGATTTTAGAAACAGTTTAAGGGATATGACAAGAAAAGAGTCAAGCTTCATAATAAGGTATAAATTATGATTCATTTTTATTAGTAAACATTTTATAAAAATAAAGTAATCTTAACTTTTGAAAAGTTAAAATAAGAAAAAAAATTTATAATTATTCCGCTTTCCATCAGCATTTACTTGCATAATTACTTTCTTAGATTAGACTACTAATTGAAGGAGTTCCTTTAACTTAAAAGCTTCCACATTTGACAAATTTTCTAAACAAGAAAGAGGTGGTCGGACTATTAGTTCATGTTTGGCTAATGAAAGTAGTAGTTTACACCATATTTAAACAATTAAGAAGAAATTGTTCACCTTCCCCTCTTATATAGAAGCCAAAACCTATAAAATTGATTGGGAATAAACTATACCACAGCTTACCATTACGGCAACATGAATTACAACCGAGCATCTAACGTGTGGTGGAGACATGTATATCTAAATATGTGAAAATAAATTTTTGGTTGAATATGAGATGGATAATATTGTGAAAAAATATGGTGCTGATCGTTTTCGTTACTTCACTAAGATAACGCTAGCTGTAAATTTTTGTTTAGTAACTTGTGATGCAAAGTTCTTCAATATAGATTACACACTACTGGTTTTGCTCTTTTTCTAACTTTTGTATCTTGATCATTGAAAAGAATCCAATGCTGACAATAAAATTAGAGATGTAGCTCACTCACGGTACATGCCAATAACCACAGTCCACAGTTGCATAACCGAACATGTGATCGAGAGGTTTTTTCATCCAATTTCACGTGTAATGTACCGAATCACGACATTGATAATAATTGTAGAATGATGGAGATCCAAGAATTTCACATTCCTTGGGAATGTCGTTTTCCATAGCTGTGATGGAGATCCAAGAATTTCATATTCCTTGGGAATATGTCGTTTTCCATAGCTGTTCTTTCATTTCCTTTGCCTGCTACTAGGACCACTGGACTGTTCAAAAAAAATTGCTCCTACTAAACTAAGAGGACATAATTAACAGAATATATTCTAAAAGTATCCTCACATTAGCAGGTGTTATATTAAATTAAATTAAAATTTTGAAGTTGTTTATTTACCATTTTCTAATTCTTAGAATATGGAGTAATTGCAATAATCTTGTGTTGGATTATAGATTGAGTGTAACTGGATTACGGGATCTAGAAATATTGTACGCCTTCCAAAGTTCCTTACATTCGCCTACATGCATAGATGTTGAAATTTGGACTATCATTATAAAGAAATTAAAGTTTATATTAGCCATTAATTATAATTTTAGTGTCATTATACCTAATAAAATAATTCATATCATTGCAAATTCAAGCACCTGACAACAATATCTAGGGAGATTCTACTTGTTTTATTTAATCCATCTATCTTGTCATAAGGACGGTGAGATAAGACTATATATGGTCTAAAATTATTACTACAATAATTCAATATGCAAAGAGCCAAAGACACCAAATTATCTTTCATATCTGACAGCAACGCGTAAGAAATAAGATAAAAACTACTTTCTTAAAATAAAAAATAATTAAAACTATTTTAGTTATTTTCTTAAAATTGGTCGGAACGTATATATGTTAAATAAAAATAAGATAAAAACTAATAAATAGGAGCATAGGAATGCTGTCTGTATTTAAAGTTAAACAGCTGTAGATACAAGGCGTAAGAGAATGATGTTTCACCATAACATCTTTTCAAAGGCTAGATAGAGGTAATAAAATTTTAAATAGAAAACCTCAGAACTGCCACTCAGACCAAATTCACCAGCCATCCTTGAATAGAAATTGCTATATATAGTCGCATGCCCAGCAAGATTTCACCAAGATTCAAGCACAAATCCCTGGCCATAAAATCCCAAAACGCAGTGCAGTGCAACAACTTACATCTGACATAACCATACAATGGCATTGTACAGGAGCTTAAGCATCCTAGCTCTGCTATTCATGGTCCTATTAGCTTCCAATATTGGTGTCGGCCTAGCTGCTCCTCGTCGTCTCCTGCAATTGCCATCTCTGCCCAAACCACTGCCAGAACTGCCCTCTCTGCCAGTCACTTTGCCCGATGTACTGCCCCAACTGCCCGTCTCACTTCCTGGTAGCTTGCCAGTGCCCAATCTACCCGCTGTAATTCCAAAGGTGACTCTGCCAGAGCTCCCCAATCTTCCAGTTGTAGGCTCTCTCCCAATCCTCTCTCCTCCATGATCAGTTTTATGGTATTGGGTTGCTATCTGAACGACCATATATTTAAGTATTTTACTTTTATTGTAATGTGACCGAGTATCGTGTTCATATCTGCGTCTATATGTGTGTTATTATTGATTTCCTGTTGGTTCTTACATGTCTACGTTCTTTCATGGGAACGTTTTTAAGACCACCTATTGTACTGATCTTATGAAATAAAATGTTGTGTTTGTTACTGTACCAGAAACTTTAATTTTACTCTTTCTCACTTATAAATCGTCTCCATAGGTACGTATATAGTTATGCATAATGCTGGTGTAAGATAGGGAAGCAAAAAATGTTGTCAAAGAGATAAATATGGCATGAAATAAGAAAAATCATGACAACTAACAAAACTTTTGTCAATAAAAAATCATGGAGTTGACATATAAAATTAAGGAACTAATGTAGTGTATATACTATTCTTGTCTTTGTATTATCTGTATATGTATCTCTCTTATCCTCAAAATTAAATCAATAAAAAATAAAACAAAAAGTTTTTGAGTTCTTCATAGCATTAGATCATTATTTTGCAAGCAAAAAATAACCCCATTCCTCCATTTCCTTTCATTAGTTGGTTATGGGAGAACCCAAACTCACGATTTAATCCTTTTATCAATTCACCAGTTTGATATCAATCAAATTGGGCTCGAACAATTAGCTTAACATCCTTCATCTAGCTAACAGTTTTGGTGTGCCTTATCACTTGGAAAAGAATGGTAAAAAGCCCAAGGTCATGCTTGATGCTTGAAGATGGAAAAGAGAACCCAACTTGTAGCCAACAAACAATGGACTTCTCATCTAATGGCTACTTGGCAAAATAAAGGAGGAATTTCATCAAAAAGCTTTGATGAATATATAAAAGAATTCAAATCAATATGACTATTAGGACTAAAATATTAAAGCTTTCAACTAGTTATGATAACTAAATCATCATATTCTACTTTTTAACCAATTTGTGCTTGCTCTTTAGGGATACGAGCTAATTCTTACCACTTATAAGGAAGAAGAAAAAGGCTACATTGAACACAATCAAGTATTTTTTTGACCAACATGTGGGTGGTTGAAGCAATAGAGGAAATCAAGGTGGTTTTAGCTTAAGGGGTAGATGCTTTAATCTACACTAGTTGGTCGATACAATAATAGAAATTAAAGGAGTCAGACAAATCTAAGAAAAGGATGATAAACCAATATGTAAAATTTGTGGAAAGAAGATCATGTCGCTCTCAATTACAAGTACAGGTTTGATTATTCTTATTAATCAAAGGACTTACCAGAAGCTCTAGCCCTTCTCACCATGAATAATAATGACCCCTCTTTCTACATGAACTTAGGAGAAATAACACATATTACCAATATGTAGATGTGCTACCTAATCCAAAACCAAACAAAGGGAATGATATCATTCACTACAAGAAAATTACCGGTTGCCGACAAACCATTACTAATGGAAATAATACCACTGGAAATTAGTGACGGAAAATCAAATTCCGTCGATAAAATTTTTGTAAGAAATGGTAATTTGTAACGAACAAAATATCTGTCGATAAAACTGGAGGGAAACACTATAAGAAAATAAGACAATCTGCGACGTTTTATTGATAAAACGTCGTGAATTGTATAAACTTTTTGCGACGTTTAAAAAACGTCATGAAAAGTTCAAATATTTCGCGACATTTTATATAAACGTCACAGATTTGCAATTTTTTTGCGACTTTTTATCAATAAAACATCACGAAATAGAAATCGCGACGTTTTATTGAATTAAACGTCACAAAAGACGTTTGCTTTTTTATTAATTAAAACATTTTGAATTATGAGGCGGTAAGAATTGGGGGGAGAAGAGGGGGAATTAAAAGAACTGTCGGTTTGCCTTTTCAAATTTCCTCTTTTGTTTTTTTTTGTCTTCTCTCTTTCTCTTTCTCTTTGAGCTTTTTGTTTCTCTCTTCTTCCCTATTTCTCTTTATTGTCTTCCAAATTTGAAGCCCTAGCGAGAATCAACGATTTTAGTTGGCCATTCAATGGATCGTAACCGTTGAATTGGAAAATGCTTTGACCTCCGACGAGTCTCATTCCGCAGCCGGTGAGACTGATCTCTGAGTAATGGCCAATGGACACCCGCCGCTTTACCGATTTCGAAACTTGAACCGTTCATTCTCAGGCTCCACTAGGGTTTCTATAAGGAATTTGGTTTAGATTCTACTTTATTGTTGCTGTTGTTGAGTTACATACGAGGAGTGTTATGGCGCCAACGGGGAGAGGAGGAGGAGGAGTTGCGGCGGCGACCTTGCTGGTGGAGAAAGTGAGGAGGGGTGTGCGGAAGGTGATATTCATGGTGGCGATGGTGGCGTCGCTGCTGGTATAGTCGATGCTAGTGTTCATGGCGGTCGGAGACGTGTTAGTACCACTGGTGGTGTTGTCGAATTTCACGTGCTTGAGGTACTATGGAGATGAGGAATCGTGTTATTTTCACAGATTCATTCTTTGTTCTAATTATTTGTGTGTTACTTGTCAAACTTAAGAACAAGCTTCGTGGCTCTTAATTTCCTTTTTCTTTCAATTTTCGTTCGTTACTGTAAAATTAGGTTTTCGTTCTTTAATCGCATATGCTTTGGTTAACAATTTTGATATTCATATGTTCCCAAAGCCTAGAGACTTCTTGAATTTTCTTTCTAATTATATGCTGTGGACTTCTCCAGGGTTCTTAGCAAGTTCTTTGCTCATGGAGCATGTCTGAAAGGGTTTTGATTACTTCTTCGAAATGCTATTCCAGGTAATGTTATTGCTCCTTTCTGTTGTTCTTGTTGAGTATATATCTTATCCTGATTGCTAGCTCTGCTATCTCTGTCGTTGAGAGGAATAAGATTATCCCGTGTTCCTTTGAAATTGTTGAGTAGGTTGTTTTGTAGTTCTAGGAACTATTGACTAGAGAATTTTGGTTGCATTTCTGACTGTGGAAATCACTAGTCCGTAGGTCTGACTAGCTATTATAAAGTCTATACTCTCCAGGCTAATGCCATTCTCCTACTACAGTGGAGATGTAACTGATTGTGGAAATAACTAGTTGCAATTTTTCTACATTGGGGTTTATTATTTATTTTTAGCTTCTACTCTTGATTTGCTAATTTGGGAAATTTTCTAAGTCTAATTTTGCACAAGTTAGAAAGTCTAATTCGAGGACCGAAAAAGTACCAATCTTTCTCAATATGTTACATTACTAATCTTCATTTAGGCCCTTTTTTATATGCTAAATGTACATAAAGATTTTCAAATGTCTGAAAATCAGAACATATGTATGTGTGTGTTTTCCTTTTACCGAAATATGAACATAAAACCAAGCAAGTACACATTACAACTGTAGTCAAAGATGGAAGTAAGAAACAATGACTATGTCGTGACAGTATCAATGGCTGATAAAATTGTCAGTTTGGTTTAACCATAGGCTAGCACTTATTTGCCAACTCATTTTTCTGTCCGAAATTTTGATTTTTTTAGCAGACAGGGTGATTTATCTGGGATTTGCTTTAGAACTGTTGATCTGAATTTTGTTGTTTTGGTAATTAGATTGTTGACTGGAGAAGAAAATGTAGTCAAAAACTTGTCTCATATGTATACAAAATCTAGAAAGGAGAGGAATAACAAGTTCTTTAAGGGTGTAGAGAAACCAAAACAGTGGATTCAGGAGGAATGTATTCATTGGATTATAGAACAACTGCTCATCAATATAGACTCATTAAAATGAATCTAGTTGTTTGGATGATGAACTTCGATGCTATACCAAAGTAACCAAACCCTTCATATATAGTAATATAATGCTACTGCTAAGCTTTCTAGTTAATGATTTTACAGTTGATCTTCAAGGTAATAGCAATAGTTGTAATATTATGGCTTTGCCCAATATAGTTGAGTCTATTACCTGTACTTTGCTCATTTGTACTTGTATTTTCTCCTTCCTTTTATTAATTCATTTTAACTTCTCAAGAAAAAAAATCATATCAAACTACTTGCCTAAATTTCAATTCCACAAATATTTCATGTAAGAACTATTAGAGAATAGGCCTGAATTATGTTTTAAGTCCAAACCCCATTTTGAGACACACAGAATTCCATGTTGGACTTATCCTTAGAATCCACAGATTGATTTGTTCCAACTCGTAGCCTTCACTTTTATGTCTACACATACAAAGTTGTTGTCTTGAAGAGGCGTAGTATGAATATTTCCGTTTTGTTGAGCATTTCTCAACAAATCTATTTAGGTAAAAAAGTTTCAATCTTTACACTTAGAAACATAGAGTTGATTCAAAACTCTCCGAATATAATCTACATATAATTTCAAACGTATATGAGCATTAAAAAAGAAGCAAAAAATCCACAGAACAGAGCTTTAAGAGTGATGGAAGAGCATCCATCTCCAAGAGTATCTATTTATGCTTCCTCCTGAAACCCAACATATTTCTTATCTTCCTAAAAACTCCACTGGACGTCCTTACAGGTTGCTTTTCTTCAGTACCTTCGTTTCCTGCAACTTCTTTCTCAGTACTAAGATGATCTTTGCCTGCAAAACAAGACTTGCTTTACATTATACTCACGTTGTTTTTAGTGTTTTTAGCAACATTATTTGTTAAGATATATATATATATATATATATATATATATATATATATATATATTATTCTATGCAGTCCTGTTGATTATATCCATTGTATGTATCCTGTTGATTACACACACATATATATATATATATGTATGTATGTATATCTGCAGCATAGCTATCTTTGTTAGAAGATGAGATGCTTAGAGTGGAAAGAGTAAATGTAAGCATGCATTTTCTCTTCAAATTTGATTAACACATTCCAAATTTATTAGGATCACAGCGAGGTAGTTCATTGGAAAAGGATTAAGTTGATATATATAATATATACATATCTGTGTGTGTGTATATATATATATATATATACACTAAAACTGTGATAACTTCCTTTATATAAATTTCTATAGCTGAAGTACGTATTATATATGTATATACGTATATATATACAAGTACGTATATACATATATATATATATATATATAAATTCACATAATATTTTTTAGTGAACTTCTATTCCCTTTTGTTGAGTTATGGATATTTATATATGTAGTGAGCAAATTTTATTTACTATATCAATTGAATAATAGGATTAATTGCAAATGTGATATCAACTCGTCAATAGATGTAATTACTGTATAAAGAATTGGTTGAATCTGATAGAAGCTATAGAGGAGAGGCTGATTTAGCAGATAAGAAGACCAATAGGAGTGGGAATAATCCGATAGTATGGAGGGTGTATTCTAGAAGAAAGAACAGTGGGCCAACAGTGGGCCAAGAGGGTAGTTAGTTATTTGGTGAGGTGGCCAAGTAGTTAGAATAACAGAATGTGCATGGGGAGGGGGAGAATATGTATGTGGAGTGAGTGAGGAGAGAGATAGGGAAAACATAGTAAGGGAATTGTGACAGTAGGGTGAACATACCTGCTGAGGAGCAAGCTGCTCTGGTTTAGGGAAGAACTACCTCTATTCGTCTGTAATCGGCTATATACATTACGGTGTTATTGAATCAATACTAAAATCTCTAGTGTCCTGAAACTAGAGTTCTATCATAATCCTTTAGCCATCTTTACTTGGTGTCTTATAATTTCAAACACTATACTCTCAGTATATAAATGTTCACGTGTTAATGCTTATATTGGTTCGTCTGTTAAGGACCAAATCACCACTAAAAATGTAATACAAGTGGCATTTCTCCATCTTAGGTGTTGAATTGTCACCTACAAAACTGTCCCACCATGTTCCCTTGGGATTAAGGCTAACCAAATCCACTGTTTTGTTATTGAAGATGTCACTTCCCTTCATTTCCTGCATTTAGAAACATGACAATAATATGCTGTAGATGATGCCCGAGGATGGTTTTCTCTACTTTTAGCCCATTCACCTCTTAAACATATGAAATCTCAGCAAGCTACTTGTTGCTTGTTAAAATCTCCAGTTTTAGAATATAGACCGGTTACCATATTCAAGCTTTTGGAAGCTATGGCTGTTAGTTTCTTTTCATGTTCAGCAGCTTCTCTTTGAATCCTATCAGTAGTGAGGATTTTCTCAAAATTTTGCTTATGTAAATATTTAAAATAATAATATTTCTTGCGATATCCTGTAGCCTGATGAACAAGTGATTCTTAAACAAGTTATAACAGATATAATGAAGATTTGTTGTCTCCACTTTTATCAGAAACTGATAATATATAATGAGTCATCTTGCAAGCATGACATAGCTGACTGTACAAACCACTTCCTCGGAAAGAACTATATGCTTATATTTCCTCTTGCTCGTTGGTTCAGTTTTAATGATACATTTGTAACCATTTATCATCAACATAAGTTTCTGAAAAAGGAGTTGCATGATTGTAGGTAACTGAAGTAATCAGAATTTATGCAGATGTTACGCTAAAAATTAAGGTCTTCAATTTTTTTCAATTTCATGATGCAAATGGTAAACTTTTCTCAATTTCTTATAAGGTTATTTTGAGTTTACAGAAAGATCTACACTTTGAATTACTCGAACAGGACATCGATAAAGAGTGGAATTTTTCATCTTTGTATGTCATAATCTATATATGTATGATATGACTGTTAATTATGGTGCATTGATTGGCATCTCTTATTTGAGTATCTATTGATGGTCAATCGTGGAAGAAATAACTACTGGTTTTTCAGTTATCAGAAACCATAGTAGGTACTTGCACAACCCAACAGGAAAATTATAGCTGATAGCATTTTCAGTGGACTGGCCAGCTAAATAAACTGGTCATCCTATTTTGTTTCAAAAGAGAATATCCTTAGCAAAGAATACAACAGGATAGTTAAGTTATCACTTTAACATGGCATGTAGTGGTCCCAGGTTCGATCCATTTGGTGTCTAGCTACTTGAATTTCCAGAAGACCAGCTATGAAGAAGGAATATATGCCGAGTGTAAATTCCTTTGTTTCCACCTTACTCTCTTGGCAGTGGGGTCTCTGATGCTATGCAAGATATATTTCAAACTCTAAATTTTATTCTTTAAGTTACCATTACAATGGGAGGTGACAAAGCAGCGAGCATCCAAAGGGAGAAGTCAAATAGATAGCAAAACCTTGTGGGCTGAGGCAACAGTGTGAGACAAAACTTCCTAACATAGCCAAATAGTTTCAGGCGGCCACGCCACTACCTCCCAAAGCCTACGGCTTTTTGGTTGCTATATTCTCCTCTTGTCAAATTTTTAGTTACATATGTCATATAGCTGTTAATTTGCCGTTTTGATATATAGCTGTTAATTTGCCGACATTGATATATAGCTGTCTAACGCCCAACGCTGCCTTACATATGTCACATACGTATCAGGTCAAGTGTAAAAGAACTATACATATATACACTACGTTCCCTCGAGAACAACTTAGGAAAGATCTTGCACAATTTCAATGTCATTCATAATTTTAAATACATCAAAACAAACATGTCTCATTTCTCTATTACCTTCGCTTCTTGTTTTATCTCTTTTTCACTGTTACTACATAACTTTTTAACATGCCCTATCTATATGTTGGACAATTATTTTCTGAATTTTTTAATGTAGATCAACATGGCTTGCCGCCCTATTCGCAAACGAGGACACAAACTAAAGCAACTTTTGATACTTCAACAAACAACAAATAATATGATGGTTTTCTTATTTGCTATCTATTATGTTATTTTGTTAGCCCCAAATTTTTTTTTTATGTTATTAAGCATGATTATCTTGAGTAAGTGGTGTTAGCATTAATTAAGATGACATTAATTAAGTTT
>JAOTBA010000205.1:29062318-29087967 GCA_025629845.1 Erythroxylum squamatum
GGAAGAAGAAAACGCAGAGGGGAGAGATGTCGGGTGAGCTGATATTTAAAAAGAATTTACCGACGGAATTACCGACGGAAATTTTCGTAGCTAAATTCAAAATTTTTTATTCCGCCAATAATTCCCGCCTTTTTACCGACGGAACGAAAATTTCCGTCGCTAAATCCATTTACCGAATGAATTTACCGACGGAATTTTCCGTAGGTAAACTCAAACTTGTTTTATTCCGCCAATAATTCCCCCAAATTTAGCGACGGTATATTTTCCGTCGCTAATGTCCGTTGCAAATTTTGCCTCGAAGAATTCCCTCCAAATTTAGCGACGGTATATGTTCTGTCGGTAATTGTTCGTCGCTAATTTATAGTAATTAACGACGGCTGTATTTTTCCGTCGCTAATGTCCGTCGCAATTTTTGCCGCGACAAACTCCCTCCAAATTTAGCGATGAGTATTAGTACCGTCGCTAAATTAATCAATTTTAGCGACGAAAATATGCTTTCCGTCACTAATTTCCAACGGTATATTTTCCGTCGCTAAATTTCCGTTGCTAATCCACATTTTTCTTGTAGTGATTGTGTAACTATTTGGGAAATGTGTAGAAGTTAATCCTGAATAGTATCGCATGTAATATCTTTTGCTAGGAATTTTTTGTATCTTGGTGAGGTTCTTCTTGATATGGATACCTAGTGGCCTGAAATGCTTTGGCTGTTGCTTGGTTATGTAGGTGTGGGGAACTATTATAGAGATCCTCATACTACCATGGTAGATCTCTTTTGTATAGACTAGAGATTGCACTATTGTGAATCTCTTGATTGTACATACCATTTGTTTATATATAAATTTACTAAATTATCAAAAAATATATATATATAGCATGATTATGAGTTAATTTGTTAAATTTCTAGGTTTTTAAATCATGATGAGATGATCTAAGTCCATAAACTACTATAAGAAAACACTTAACTAAAGTTATAATATGAAGATTATTTATTTCAAAGCAATTGATTCTATCAATTGGAACTTCATTCTAGCTTTTAGAATTTCCTATATCTAGCTTACTTTAGGATTTCCTATCTAGCTTAGTTTAGGATTTCCTATCTATTTTTTTTAAAAATAAAATGTGAGAAATTGAAGATGTACAACATATCATTTAAGGACGATCTTTTGTTTTCATGTATAGTTAACCATCTTTTCTCCTTGCCATCGCTCACCCATTGTGTGTAATCATAGTCGTCTTCCTTTAATCGTCGATTGAGGTAACAGTTTATTCTTTGGTTATTTTTTACGATGTGTTTGAGTTTTGTTCGTTACTGTGTTTTGTGTACTGCTTTGGTTGTTATTGTCTTTTTTTCTTTGTTTTGGTTATCTTTTTTGGCTGTCAGCTCACTCTAACTTTGTCATCTTCTTCTTCACGTGCTTCAGTGACTTCTTCTGCGTGTCGGTTAAGGTAAGTGAGTTTTGTTATTTACCAGGTTTTTTGTGTACTTGGTTTAATTTGGGTATTTGTTTGTGGTTTGAACCTCCCATTTGAACTTACTGCATTTTTAATGTAAATGGCCTACCCTAACCAAAACTTGTTAGTGATATGAACTTCAGTTTGTGGCTTTAAATTTTGAGAATTGTTAATCTAAATTTTATGTATTGTTAATCTAAATTATTAGCTTTAAATTTAATTATTGTTAATCTTTATCATTAATACATTTTCTTATTGGTTGTGTTTGGTTGTTACCTTCTTAAAGTTGGGTTTATCAATGAATTAATATAGGATGAGTTTGAATTATAATTCCAAATATCTGAATGTTGTCAATAGGTTATTTCATTGATACTCTCTGAATTGATTAGGTTCTCTTTATTTTTCATGTGCGAATCTTTGCACGCATTTTTTTAAATATTATAATAATTTTCTCCTAAACATATTAGATAAATTTAAAATGTTCCAACTTTTCGCCCAAACTTTCTACAATTTTTTAACAAAAGATGGTGAAAAAGCCTTAGACTACAATAATTAAACTAATCTACGCCTCCCCAGCAACGATGCCAAAAAATTGATTGGGGTTTAGTTATGTGTAAGTTTTAATTATTAACCCTCGATAATTCGCAAGTGCACGGTTTGTTAGCATAGCACCAAAGATGTCGATCCCACGAGGAGGGAACTAATCTAATCCTAAAATCTAAGGCCAGAAACAAATAATAGAAATTCAAGATGCAACAAAACTAATATGAGAATTTAATTCAATCAATCAAACTAAGATTCAAATACGAAAATACTAATTATTATGCAATTTGCAACACACCCAAAAATCAACGGAAGGAAATTATCAATTGAGAGAAAGGAAATTTTACCTATCCTTAATGCTAACCTAACTGATTATGAATTATTGGATTGTTGGTTTTAAACTATCCTAGGGTTGATAACTCTCTCTCGAGTTATAACCATTAACCCTAAATCATAAGCTCTAATTAGATTATGAAGGCTGCAATCTCTCAATTCAGTACCTATCTAAAGCCCTAATTAGTTCTGAAGTTCTCTAATAAACTATCGGAAACCTATGCAAGATCTCTCTCTGCATAAATTATCGATATGATTTATTTTTAGTTTTTATTAAATCAATTACCTCTTGTTAGTCCAATTTAATCATTTTTCATTCAGTTCACCCTTTCAGTTTATTATCGAATTATGCAATAGCAGAATCAAACCACAACAATATCCAATAAACACATAAACAATCAGATTCTCATTAATTCAAGAATAAAATTTCGAAGGCGAGTTTAGGACATCCTCAACATTCTACATCATATCATCAATTGTTCAATCCAATTATGTACAATAATAAAACTGAAAAGAACAAGAACTAGAATCTAAAATGGATGATGGGAGGTAGTGATGTCGGGAAATCTCCTAATCTGGGAACTACTTTGAGTTAGCTTCTTCTCCTCTACTCTCTTCCTTCTTCTCTTCCTCTATCTCTCAATGATCTCTCTCCAGGGTTTCTCAAGGTGGCTGAAGCAAAAGCTCGTTTCTCTCTTCTTTTTGTTCTTTTTATATCCTCTTATGTTTTGGGTCACCCTAGGATTTTTTTTGGGGTCCGAAAGATCCAAAACATCCCTCGAAACTGGACGTTCATAAATTCCTGCACATCTACCCAATACAAGCCATGACCGTGGCTCACATTGAAGCCTTCTGTCACAATCGTGGCATGTAGGCCACGATCGTAGGCCATTTCTGGAGCTTCTGTCAGGATCGTGCCCGAATATCTCTGAAACTCCTCTGTTGTTCGATGTTGACCTTGAAACACTAGCAAACACATCAAGGTACCTCAAAAACATAATATTGAAGCTCAAAGACTTGTACTAACCCATAAAACACTTCAAACATAAATAATTAAAAAACTAACACAATTCTAACGTAAACACATACTAAATGATTGAATTAACGGTTAAACACATATCAAACTATGCCCTAAAATGTGATGCAATTTACACTTATCACATATAATGGAATCATTATGATTAGAGTATATAAATATGTATTTTTTCTATCTCACACTATCTTAGAAAGTCACTTTCCAAAAATATACCATCTCTTGATTCAAATTCAATAACACTTTCATTACCTTGTTTACCTATTAACACATAACCTTTTAAGTGTTTAGAGTATCTAATAAAGATACTTTTCTTCCCTCTTAAGCCTATTTTCATATATTTATAAGAGAGATCATGAAGACATGTAGCACAACCTCATGGTCTTAGATGTTCCATATTGGGTTCTTCCTATATACAACTCATATGAAGTATTTGTAACTGATTTTGTAGGCACTCGATTAAGTACATAAGTGGTTGTCAGTAATGCATCACCCTAATATTTGATTGGTAGATTTGCTTATGCCATCATGGCCTAAACCATTCCCGATAGCATTTTATTACATATTTCTATAATGTATTTTTTATAGGGTTTGAGGAATAATTAATTATCTTTCAATTCCTTTTTCATCATATAAAATCTTTAACTTATCAGAAAGTGTTCTTATCTTTAATTAGTTCTTAATGCTTTTATTTTCTTATCTAATTCAGTATATACTAAATTCATATACTTTTAAAAATAATTTAATGCATCCAATTTGTGAGAAATCAAATAGACATGAACAAACTGAGTATGGTTATTTATGAAAGTGACGAAGCACGCCCTATGTCATACCCTTACATTCAGTAGACCATAGATGTCTAAATGAATCAATTGTAATAGATAGGAAACTCATGTTCCCTTTCCAAATGGCTTTTACACCACTTTACCAGCTAGGTAATGTTCACAAATAGTTAAATCTACTATATGTAAATCACCTAAAAGGCCTTCTTTCATTAATTGACTTATTCAATGTTGACCAATATGATATAGTCTAGCATGCCATAAACAAAATCTAAAATAATGAAACCATTCAACATAAATCCATGACCATAAAAAATGTGTCCAAGATATAAATCCATTCCACCATTGTGAAAATTTACATCAAAACTAAGTCTTATTAAAACTAACACACAGAGATAAGATTCTATCGAATCTTTAAAGCATATAGCACTTCATGTAGGATTAGGGATCGACCACCATGTATTTCTAATTCATAGGTTCATATCTTTTATATAGCAACCCTTGAGTTGTCTCCTATATAAATCCATCATATTCCATATGGAATTTTTTGGAAATACACGAAGGCATCTCTACGTTTTGCTATATGATTGGTTGCTCCCAAATCTACGAGCTACAAAGGATGTGATTCATTTTGAAAAATAGAAAAAAGACTTTCTAAAATAAATAATATCTATATAATAAGATTGTACCTTTTTGGTAAGTGACCCTTATTGTCATAGTTAAAGCACTTGACTTTATTCATGTTTTGCTTTTTGAAAGGAATTTTTTCCTATGCTAGTTCCACTTTGACTTCTTTTAATCCTGAGTATAGTCGGTATTTCTCTTACCCTTTTTTTATAAGGGCGCACTATAATACTTACACTTCCAATTTATAGCTTTATATGAGTTAGAACCAACAACATATATCTCGAATGACATCTTGGAGGCTCCAACTACAAATAATTCATCTTAATGCTCTCATTATGAGTTATAATATACTCCCAAATTTGAGTTATTGAACGATTCACAGCTTGTACTATATATTCATTTGATAATTTGTGACCAACATTACACAACAGTTTTTTCATGTTTGACATGTGCTTCATGATAGTGAGTGACCTCACTTTTATCACTGACTTGCATCTAAAACATGTAGTTAAAGTGTTCCACGTATCCTTAGCAGTTTCATATTTATAGAACTCATGCATGATATCATTATCCATGTTGCTCACCAACGTAATATGAGCCAATGAGTTCTTTTCTGCCATATTTGATAAGAATCACGATCCCTTTTGTGTTGGGTCGTATTACCTTCTACATTCACATCGATGGTTATGTTTAATGGTCTAAGAGCCTCCTAGTTTTTCAGTACATATTGGATTTTCATGTTCCAAATTTCATAATTATCACCATTTAGTTTTTTTAAACCCTTATTGAGTTTAACAACAATATTCTTTAATGCAGTAGTCATAATTGAAACATAAAGCTTTTATAGAAAGAAATAGTATACATCCACAACAATGTCACATGGTACATATATATTTTGTGAATAATTACTTTTCAATTATCTACAAAATAAAAGAGGGATGTGTTCTCAATTATCATTCATATAATAACAAAATACCAATTGTTGTACTGTTGCCAAGTAAGGCTTTGTATGTTTCAATAAATTGAACAATACTAAACTTGACATACATAGAAGTAGAAACTTATTTCTAATTATCATTATACTAATAATTTCATTTTAATTAAAAATTATTTCTAATTATTATTGAAATATTATTTTACATTTAATCTGATTGGAAATTTATTTTTAATTATATATATTGTTTGATTTAAGTAGAAACTTCTTTCTAATTTAATATTAAACTCATCATTTTTTAATTTAATTAAGAACTTATTTCTTATTATATATATATTGAATGAATCAAATTTGATTAATAATGTTTCTAATTCAATTACAAACTTATTTCTAATTTTTATTCAACCTATGTACTTAATAGTTAAATTTTAATTAGTTTCAAATTAAATTTGAACAACCAATTTTAAAATTTATAATTGAGTTTAGGAACTTATTTCTAAATATTATTAAATTCATTCATATTGTCCATATATGTAAATTTATAAACTTATTTCTAAATAAATTTTGTCATATAATCCATAAATCTAAATTTGTACTTTTACTAATCAAATCGTTAAGCCTATACCAAAATTCACGTAAGTCTAAATGTTAACCTGTTTAATTCCACACTTTTATAGCCCAAAAAATATTAAAGAATTCGGCCTATAATTGTAATGGGCCATATGTTGTTCATATTGACCCATTTAAATATGTCCAAATTAAGTCAAAACACCAGCCCATAATTTTTGTTCTTAGATCACTAAAATTATCAATATTAATTGGTTTTAATAATTAAAAATTAAAAGTTCATACCTTCAACTCATCGTCCCAAGGAATATGTCGGAGTTTGACCGAAATGCAATCATCAAGTTTTGGAGCAAGTTCCTTTCCATGATGAGGACCGCACTGAAGTTGGAGAACACATTGCATTTATCACGAAAGCATCTTTCCTGATGGAAGTTTGTAGTCATGAAAGTGACGACCTGAAAGCGATAAAGCTCAAATGACATGTTTAGGAGAATGATATGGAACTTATACGTATCTCTAAATGTGTGACTTCTCGTTGGTGTATGATAAGGATATGCTACCAGTTTATTCTAATATGAGAACAAGAGGAATTATTGCTTCTTTAGTGCCAGTCACATTCTAAGGTTTGAGTTGTGACAATTTTTTGCTGAAAGTTCTTAAAGTCTATAGCTTTTATAGGGTTTATAAGAAGAGAAAAATGGAACTTCAATAAGTTTGTAAACTACTAAGTATAATCTACTAATGACTAATAGGTTAATGTTTTTCAAAAAAAAATTTCTTCTTTGAACCTATAAAAAAAGCAATAAGCAATCCAAATAATTAGAGAGTCTAGAAGTTGTGATAGCTATTCCAAAATATTTTAAAGGGAGTTCTTCTAGTTTAAATCTTATGAGTTTCTTCATCATAAAAGCTACTTTTTCGTTCCCTTTAGAGATAAGGAGGCTAATTTTTATTAAGATTGATTGCTAGACCTAAAAGATAATGAAATACATGCAATGCTTTGATGATTAACTTAAATCAAATTAATTTTAACTTTGCAAAAAAGTAGAAGATCATTCATAAAAGAGAAATTGAACGAGTTGAATTTGTAATATTTATTATGGGATTTATCCCATATGTCTCTTTTTTTTTTCTGGCAATCAATATAGTTAATAAATCAACATAAATAGTGAAAAGATAAGGTGAAATAAATCACCTTACCTTAAGTCCTCACCTTTGCAAAGCTGAGTAGGTTGGCCATTTATCATGGCACTAAAAGAGGTTACAGTGGCATAGTAATTGAGTTAGTTCATATAAATGGAGCAAAAACCAAAACCTAATAAAGTGTTGAAAATAAATTTTTAGACTACTACATTAAAGACCTTATAAAACTCAATTTTAAGGATGTAAGTATCAATGTTGAGCTTGTTATGGTGATTTTTTAAATAGTTCCTAAGCTAACAAAGAATTATCACCTATACTCCAACATTGTATGAATGCCTCCTGTGAGGGATTGATGAATGTTTTTAGTACCTCTTTTAAACTAGTCATAAGAATTTTATAGATTAATGTGAAATAGGCATGTAGTATTAGAGACTAGTTGGGTTAGGCATGTAGTACTACATGCCTATTCTATTTAAGATGTCATTAAAAAAAATCAATGATGGCTGAAGTCATTGCATCTCCCACTAGGTGTCAAGTTTTTTAAAGGAAACTTGTATTAAATTCATTTAAACTTGGTGTCTTGTTAGATGATAAAAAACTTCTTGTATGTCATATCTTGTAAATGGTTGCATGAGAAAAGATATTTAACTATGTTGTTCTAACTATTCAGAAGTACCTTAACAATATGGATGTGACTCTTTTACCTATCAAAAACAAAGAAAACATAAATATAACAAATATAAATGGAGAAAATATCCCAAAAACAAGTATAAGAAATTCACATTTAAACCTTATAAAAAAAATTAGAAAGAAAGCTTATAGACAAACAAAACCTAAGAAAACTTATTTCTGGGTTATAACTTCTGGAATAAAGGAGACAAGATTAATAATTGAATTTGAGGTTGTACCTATAGAACCTTTGGTAATCTTAAATTACTAGAATGCCAACTACTTAATGGAATCATGATCTAAAAGACAAGAGCAAGAATAATCAATTAAAGAGCAATTTTAATTAATAATCTTTTAAATTCGGATGACATTATGAAAGAATCTTGTGTCATGATCTGTAACATTAAGCCATTAAATTATAAACTTTTAATGTAGTAATAAAATTTGAGCTTTCAAAGCATTTATGTGTTTAACGAGAGAGGTCTTCTCCAAAAGCTTAAGTTGATCACTGAGTCCATCATTTTAAGTTTACATTGAATTATTTACAACTTATTTTTAGATTTTTTTAATAATAGTTTTATAATCATTTGTGGAAATTTTATTTAATTTCTTAAGCTCCATCCTGATGGTTTTAAGCTTACTCATACATTTAAAAGTCTCAACTCCTAATACTTGAATATTTAAACTATGAATCATTGTAGATTTAAGCGCAATATTGTTGAGCAGATAGTTGTTAAATTTTAAGGCGACCTTCCTACTTAAAGTTAAAGAAGAAATTGATATCACTATAGGGGAGTGATCATAATATAAAGGACTTTCAAACAAAGTCCAAGAATTAGGGAAACCAAAAGGCAAATAATGCTTGACTAAAGCCCTATCAAGCTCTCTACTAATGAAATATTTCTCACTTTGTCTTTTTTTATAATTCGACATGGCCTTTGAAAAAAAAGATTATATAAACCAAATTGGTCTATGCAGTAGGATTTCTAGTTTTGCAATTGTAACTCTAATTTATTATCAAAGACACTGCAACTAAAATCTCCATATATAATCTAAGAAGAGGAAGCCATCATACTAAGATTAAGCACTTCATTCCAAAGTTACTTTCTAATTAATGAATTATGGAGAGCATAGATAAAGAATACTTGCAATTTTGATAAGAAAAGGATAATAAAGATTTCAAGGTGAACAAACTGATTAATCTATTTGAATCACTAATGAGTCGTAAATAACTAAAATTCTTCCATTTTAATAATTTTGGTGGTTACTTGGCATTATCCAATATTCATCTAAAAAATACTGTCCATCATTCACTTAACTTGCCTTTATGTTAGTTTTAAGAAAATCTATAAGAATAGGTTTTTCAGTAGCCAATAAATCTTTAATAACCTACTGCTAAAAGGGACAATTCATCCTTCTAACACTCAAAGAGAAAATAGAAATCGTTAATAAAATCAAGAGATAGATAAAGCCTTCTTCCTACTTTCCTTTTAAAAGTTGGTACTAAGTAACCAATTTACCTATAGTAAAATTCTAAACAATTACTAAATTTACTTAGGAGGCAACAAAAATTCGTGAATTTGCAACTATAATATTTAACATCTAGTTGGTGCATTCGGCTTTTAGAGGGAGGATTAGAAGGGATGAAAAGTCGATATAAAGATGATTTATAGGTTAGTTCAGGGATGGATGTTTAACTTATAAGATTTTAAGTTTCTACTAGAAGGGCTAGGCATTATAAGGCTTTGAAAGAAACACCCTTAATAGCTTACAAGTTTGAGGAGATATGAGATTTAGGGTTGATCTGAAGCTATACATGGCCACCAAAAGTAAAAACTCTACCTATTAATCTCCTTCTTTAATAGAATTGATGGTAGTTCACTAAGATATCAACTTGTATGAGATTGTATCCTCATCAATTCTAAGAATCTTTAATGTGTTTGGAAAATCCTTCTCTAGCTTAACCTTTATGCACACCCTAACAAATCATATCTTCTCATAGTCATCATATTTTTATCAAGATAAATAGGCCTATTTAAATCTTTCGACTAGTAGCTAAGACCTTTAGTGGTCCAATATTCCAAAAGAAAAAAATGAAAATTTTGCATAAATAGATGTAAGTTTTTGCTTCATTCTAATTAACTCTAAACTTGATGTCCTTTTTTTTCAAGAATAATAATTTATCTCCCATATGCAAGACCATGAATCAAGAGTCGTTATTAGGCTAGCTTCACTCACAAATTAAAGACAAATATATCTACTTCATTTATTATAGTGGTCTCCAATATATGCTTTCTCTACTTTGTCATAAACCATTTATGTAATAGTGGAAAAGCAGGGTGCTTTATTCACAAAAGAGCCTATTAAAGTAGTATTCAACTTAGAAGCTCTAGCTTTTAATACCTCCAACAGGGTTAAGATTAATGGATATCCTTGATTTAGAGAAGAAGGAATAAACCTAAGAGATAAGTTAGATGAGGCTTCATCTGCAACCTTAGACTAAATCCTTTCAGGAGTTTGGGAAAGATGAGGAAGAAGGTTGAGAGATCAAGAGAGGAAAAAGAGGGGAGAAGCAGGTTAAGAAATAGGAGAAGGAAAGATGCCAAACTTAGAAGAAGTTAGGATAGTCACAAAAGGAGAAAGGAGAAAAGTAGGGAGAGAAAAAGAGGAAGGAATAGTCAAAGAAGGTGGCAAAATGCCATTAAAGGAGAATGAAAAAGAAGGAACAAGAGGATTAGAAGAGTGGATAAGAGGAGGAAAAGAGCTTCCTATATCATTAAAGAAAACCAACACAACTACTAGAGATAGGGCAAAGAGGAAAGAGTCCAATAATAAAAAAGGAAAGTTATAAAACATAAAATTTGGGTGAAAAGGACCCCACCTAAAAATAAATTAAACTATTAAAGAAAGGATAAAAGAAAGAGAAGGAAGATAAAGGGAAAGGGAATAAAGGATTTGCTAATTTATTTTCTCAAGTCAAGTTATTTACAAATTGTAACTAAGTTGGAGCAAACAAAGCAAACTAGAAGTCGTGAATGGGACCTGTCGTTAGAAACAATTTAAGAAAGGTTATTATTGTAATAGCATTGGTGGATAGGGAAAAATGCAAAGTTGGAAGGGCAATATTTAAAGTTGATAATTTGTAAATCTTTAACCTTTTAAGAGGCAAAAGGAAGCATAAACATATTCAATAAATATATATATAACATAATAAGGACAACATTTAGAATTTAGCTTTGATCATACATATCTTTATTCAGTATAGTAACCATTTTACTATTAAATAATAAATAAAGTAGCTAGTATTTTGATGTAAGATAAGCATACATTACTTTTAGTATAATCATGTAAGTATATTGTTTGTGTTTGAGACAATTCTAGATGACTTGATACTTAATAAGAAATATTTTGTTTCAATTCTTATTTCTGTCTCTTCAAGGAAAAGGGAGCAATTTTAGAGAAAAATTGGACCAATTCGGAATAACATTAGAAGAATTTGAAGAAGAATATGAGAACACATATCTACATGCCACTATGTACGGGTTGCGTTCCAAGGTGGTTAGTTTTATTTCTACCTTATTAGCTTACACAACTTTGTATTAGTACTTGGATCAAGCAATACAAACCTTACACATCCTCGTGTAGGTCAAGTGTTGTAGGTTTGAATTTTTATAAAAGTTATAGAATGTGCTAAAGGTTACGCGTCCTGTAACATAGACCTATATTAGGGTCATGTTAGTCATTAAAGATTAGGGTTTTGAATTTGAAGAGAAGAGGAAGAGAAAAGAAAAGGAGTTTTTTAGTCAGAAGATAGTTGAAAAACATTGGAAAGTTATCTAAAAGCGATTCCACAATAACTATTGATCAAGATCAAATCAATTTTGGAAGAAAGAAAATTATTTAACAATATACACCAAAAATTCAATACTCATGAGAATAATTTTTTTCTTATTTTCTATTTTTATTTTCTGTTTTCATTTCTTGTTTAGTTATGAATTAATTGGGATATAGAATTAGGTAAGATAGATCCTTGGATGTAATTAGTTGAATTGATCTTTGGTCTAATGAATTTATAGTTTTTCTATATTTATCCATATTTTTATAGTTAATTGAAGTGAAGGAGCAAAAGTGGAAGATTTAATTATTTGATTCATGCATCAAGATTCAAGAGATAAGATATATGATTTGATTACAACATGAATAAAAACGGTTAAATGTGAGCTAATCGAGAGAGAATCGTAAGATCTTCCTATTTTAGGGTAAAACTTATCAAGAGAATTCATAAAACGAATTATTACATTCTTAGATTGTCTTGATTTGAAGGAAATTTCAATTGATTAAATCTAAGGGTAAGAGTTAATTGTCGAGAGAGAGAGAATATAATTGCAACTTAGGAATTCTTATTGATTTGGAAAACTAGAATCATTCATTAGATCAAGATGAAGTGTAACGTAGTAAAATCTCAAGGAACACTTTAGTTAAATATGGCTTATTAGTAGATTGTTTTATCTTTGATCATCACTTTTTTTCACTTTTAGATTTATTATTTATTTTATTTTCTTCTTCAATCAATTGTAATCATTGGTCTACTTAATTAAGTTTGTGAATAGTTAGTAATTAACTTACAATCCTTATAGGATTGACCTATATTTATGAATACTCTTTACAATTATATTATGTCTTTAATCAACTGGTAAAGTTGTTTCTTTGTGACCATAAGATCACATGTTCAAGTAACGGAAACAGCTTTTTTGTAAAAATATAAAGAGAAATTTGCGTACATTATGACTCGCTCTAAACCCTTCAAAGCGGAAGCCTTGTGCACTAGGTACGTTGACTATTTATAGTAAAATACACATCATATTATATCGATAACTTGAGGATCATTTCAATAAACTGCAATAAATGCAAAATTAGGCTATTAAGACATAATATAAGGGCTTGAAAAAAAAATTCATACATACATTAGGATCAATAACATATGCTATTTCCCAATGTTTTAAAAACTGGACCGGACCGTCCAGTCCGTCCGGAAAAGGTTTGAACCGGTCAGTGGTCCGGTTCGGTTTCACTTAATAACCTCTCTATATACAAACCGGACGGTTCAACCTTTTTCGGTCGAACCGGACCGGTCCAGTTTTAAACCCTTGTTTAAAACCGATACGTTTCCCTCTCCGAGCTTCCTACTCATTCGATACCCAGAAGAGACACACATACCACATGGCACCACCGAAACCGTCTAGAAATTTCCCGCCGATAAAGAACTGCGGTGGCTCCGCCTACAAGTCTATCGCCGCAGACCTCGATGGGACACTTCTGCTGTCGAGCAGCTCCTTTCCCTACTTCATGCTGGTGGCCATCGAAGCCGGTAGCTTCCTGAGAGGACTCGTCTTGCTTCTCTCGCTGCCACTGGTGATCGTCTCCTACTTCTTTATCTCTGAAGCCATTGGGATCCAGATCCTCATCTTCGTCTCTTACGCTGGCCTCAAGGTCCGCGACATCGAGCTCGTCTCGCGAGCTGTTCTGCCCAGGTAATTGTTCGTCTAGCTGTTTCGTGGTAATTTATTAGGTTAAAACAAGCTTATGATTAACGACAACCAAATCTATCCACGGCGGTGCCAGGTTTTATGCGGCGGATGTGCGGTCGGACAGCTTCGATGTGTTTGACAGGTGCAAGAGAAAGGTGGTGGTGACAGCGAATCCTACCATAATGGTCGAACCGTTTGTGAAGGATTTTCTAGGCGGAGACAAGGTTTTGGGAACGGAGATTGAAGTGAACCCAAAGACTAAGAGAGCCACCGGTTTTGTAAAGAAACCTGGCGTTTTGGTCGGAAAATGGAAGAGGCTGGCGATCTTGAAGGAGTTCGGTGATGAGTCTCCGGATCTTGGAATCGGAGACCGTGAGACCGATCATGACTTCATGTCGATTTGCAAGGTTTGCGTTCTGCTTTTCCCAACTTATCAACAGTGAAACAGTAACAGTAAAAAGAGACGATGTAATTAAAATAGCAGGTCTAAGTAGATAGTGGTTGGTTAATGCTTTCAATTCTACGGGACCCACAGTCTTTAACTATCTCCAACTGTCTTCCATATGCCACCTGGAAATTAGGTTTGGTCAAATTTACATATTATTAATAACCTCTTAAATTTCAAAAATATATTTATGAATTCAATTATGAAAATTAATTGAAATATAAACATTTTAGTAAATAATTTAAATTTTATATTTATAATTAAATTGAAAAATTAAATTAACTTTTTTCTAATTATGAACAGGAGGGCTACATGGTGCAGCGCCGTACGCCCGCGGCTACAGTACCTGTAGATCGTTTGAAGAGCCGCATCATCTTCCACGATGGACGGCTAGTGAAACGCCCGGACCCACTCAACGCTCTCATTACGTTTATATGGTTGCCATTTGGCTTCATCCTATCCCTCCTTCGGGTATACTTCAACCTCCCACTCCCGGAACGCATCGTACGGTACACATACGAAATGCTGGGCATCCACTTAGTGATACGCGGGAACCCACCTCCAGCTCCATCACCGGGGACCCCAGGAAACCTCTACGTGTGTAATCACCGTACAGCGCTGGACCCCATCGTGATCGCCATAGCACTCGGACGCAAAGTATCGTGTGTTACATACAGCGTAAGCCGGCTCTCGAGATTCCTCTCTCCAATCCCAGCCATTGCTTTGACGCGTGATCGTGCGGCTGACGCTGCGAGAATCTCAGAGTTGCTCCAGAAGGGCGATCTAGTGGTGTGCCCAGAAGGGACCACGTGTCGCGAACCCTTCTTGCTAAGATTCAGTGCTTTGTTCGCAGAGATGAGCGATAGGATCGTGCCGGTGGCCGTCAATTGTAAGCAGAGCATGTTTTATGGGACTACCGTACGAGGAGTCAAATTCTGGGACCCTTACTACTTCTTCATGAACCCGAGGCCAACGTACGAGATCACGTTCCTGGACAGGTTGCCGGAGGAAATGACGGTAAAAGCAGGAGGGAAGTCGGCGATCGAGGTGGCCAATTACGTGCAGAAAGTGCTCGGCGACACCTTGGGTTTCGAATGTACTTCTTTGACGAGGAAGGACAAGTACATGTTGCTTGGAGGGAACGACGGGAAGGTTGAGTCCATTCACAATGGGAAGAAAGCGTAGAGCTAACATGAAAAGAACATGTTTTTAGTACTTATGCTACTTTCAATTTCGATTTGGTCTTCTAATTCATTGTCGGAAGGAACAAATTCAGGTTGCAATGTCTTCTTTTAAGATCTTAGTTTTATTAGGTAAGTCCATAATCATTTTCAGGGGTTAGAATTTTGAAGCAAGCTTATGGATGATAAGTGTCATTGAGGATTATTGGCATGTCCGTATGGTTAATGAACAAACCCTCTTATGTTCGATATCTCAATTATTATTGTTTTTTGTTAACCAAAAATTTAATGATTATTTTAAAAATTAAGAAGAAGAATAATAACAATCCAATTTTTTTTTTTAATTTTTAGAAACAGAGGAACTCGAAGTCGCTATCATTTGGATGCGTATTGGATAAACTTCCGGATTCACTAGTTTGCAAATTACGCCAATTGGACATTTCGTACTAGGCAAGTCCTGTACCTCGTTCGAAATAATATAAATAGGAGAATTCGAACACATGACCTTTTGGCCTCATATTCTCTACTGCACCAACTCAACCACCCCTTAAGGAGCCCAATAAAAATCTTACTCAAATGCGAAATTTGAGAAGGTTAAAATTAGTCAGTTTCACTTCTAATTAATAAAGAGATTGTTTTAAAAAATAACATATAAATAGTAAAACTTAAAAAAAAACTATACGTAGAGTCTTTTTAGTGAGGGTAATTACTTTTATTGGAGACTGGTTGGATCGGTCATGCAAGGCTCAATCCTAGGCCCAGTCATAGGTAATAATCTCCCATGCAAACATAAAGACCTACGTAAAGACCTAAACCTAGCAAGCTATTCCATATATAAGGTACTGATTAGCCATGATGGAGGTACGAGATTACAACCCTAATTTTTTCTGCTTTCAGCCACCTAACCCCTCACAAAAAAGATTGACTTGAGCATCGGAGGGATCTTCCGGGAATTAACCTCCGGCGTGCTTTTATTTGTTTTGCAGGTATTCAGCAGCCAAAGTCACACAGAATCATGGATCCAAATAGCAACGTTCAGCCCCTTCAGAATCAGACTGAACCAGAGACCAATTTGAGTCAAATCCATCACTTAGCTTATAGAGTGATTTAATTTAGAAAATGTAATTAATAAATTATTTTATACCTTTAAATTTATAATAATTATGAGTTTTCGTATTAAAAAGGTTTATTTTTTAATTAAGTATATTAAAATGTTTTAAAAAATTTCTCTCTTATTAAAGAATACTACACTTCGTATAAGTAAATACAATTTAGTTTGATTTTGACAAAACTAATAAATTAGATTTATATTAAATAAAATTTTTATTGATATGGATTTTGAGGTTGGTGTTTAAAATTTCTTCTTGAATTTTTTTTTATAAAAATAATATCAATAGCGATTTTGATAAATCGCTTAAACCCAATTTATTACTAAAGATTGTAACAGGGCCACTCTGGCTTGTCTGACCCGAAGTCAATAAATTTGGTTTATGTTATTGAAAAATTAAGCTTAAATTGAGTTATTTAAGCTCAACTTTTATAAACACATTGATATAGTTTCGTTGAAAACGATTCAATTTTTTTTAAAAAAATTTAGAAGAGCTTGGGAGCCCGGACTTGAGTAGCCCAGTCTCAATCCTACACATCGAAATCCTTATATATTACCTAAATCAGTTCAGTAGAAAAAGAATAAGATCTCTCGTTTCGATTACGGTGTTTCTATCATATTTTATTAAATTTTATTAATATATTTATATAGTTAGACTAGTTTAACATAGAAGAGATCAGATTTTTTGTTTCGATTACAGAATTTTTATTATGTTTCATTAAATCTCATCTATATATTTATATAAATCTCAAGTAAATATATAAATAAAATTTAATACAGCATAATTGAAACAGCATAATTAGGACAAATGATCTGACGGCAGTTGGAACAGATAAAACGAAAGAAGCTTATCCACGTAAAGAATGGAAAAGAATATGCGAACAAAATGAAATTTGGATACAATAAAAACAAATTAAAAAAGCCAAGACGCAACCTTTACCTAAGTCGATTTTGTTCTAATCCGTAACAAGAACATCAGCTACCCTTCTAGATTTATCAATTTACTTAAGCACCCCCAACGACCATACACCCGTCTGCTTATTACGTTCTCCTCCAAACCTTATAAAACGCACCAGCATCTGCTAAACTACATAAGGGCAGTATAGGCATTAAGCGAGTCACCAACAAGATCGAGATAGACATTCTTTGTCCAATTATTGATCTGTCTCTTGCAGTATTGTTTCTCGTCGGTTCACCGTAGCCATCAATTACAAGGCCGGAACCACCGAGTCGGAGCCCCAAGAGAACCGTTGCACTTTGTCGACTGGTCCGATTTTGCCGGGAGTTTGTTTTTTTGATATGTTTTCCCACTCTCTTATTCGAATGATTGTTTTAACTTTGGTTTCTTGCTGCAGAGGATGGGGCGGAGAAGGTGGATGATTGTGGAAGTTATTGCGTTTTTGCTTGTCCTGTCTTGTGGGAGAGGTAAGTAATCTATCAGAGCGCAGCTTAGATTCCAAAGTTGAAGAGTGCTTTTGTCTTGGAATGTATTAATGCTACCTATGTGTAGTTTTGGAACCTTGGACTAGTGTCATTATATACAAGTTTGTGTAGATTGTACTCTTGTTGTTTGTGTGTGTTGTACTCATGTTTGGTATGGTGGGAAATGAAACATAATTATGTGGTTTCGTGCAGAGCTAAGTATTAAAGAAAAGTACAGGAACAAGCACATAGATCATCTAGCTGTTTACAATCATACTCTTGCCACAATTTTAGTGGAGTATGCTTCTGCGGTAAGTTGTAGGAAAAACGCTGAGGTAGATTCCTATTTGAATCATAGTGTGTTGTGCAAGATTCCTATTTGAATTCGTAGTGTCTTGTGCATTGTATTGTTCTTGAGAGCGTAGAATTTCCCATTTGGTGTATGAAAGAAGCTTTGTGCATGCAGGTGTACATTTCAGATTTAACTGAATTGTTTACTTGGAGTTGCTCGAGATGTGATGGTTTGACCAAGGTACGATTGTTCGTGTTTATGTTCGGTTTTGGATTTGATTTTAATTGGGTTGCTGTTGTTAATTGAATGGTTCAATCTTTTGTTGATTGAAACAGGGGTTTGAGATTATAGATCTGATTGTTGATGTCCAGCATTGCTTACAGGTGAATTCTTAGTACTATCACTGATGTATTGGTGCAATAGATCCCATTTTCTTTTCCGCTTGTGTGATGTATAATTATTTCTTGTAATATTCTTTCATTTCACTTTCATGGCTATTCACTTGTAGGGATTTGTTGGGGTGGCAAAAGATCTTAATGCCATCGTTATTGCCTTCCGAGGAACTCAAGAACACAGGTAATAATCTGTTCTTTTGCTTCGTATTTGCCTCAAGATAGTGAGTTGTGATTTGCGTCTTGGCATGTGAGAAAGTTAAGTTACTGGTATTGGTCCAAAGTATAGTAGGACACCCATGCTTAATTCTTGACTAAGATAAACTTGTGTGATTCCATATCCAGAAAGCCTGAACTACCAATCTGTTAACCCTTTTGATGCTGACTGCTCAAGTATACTATAGCTCCACTGTATCCATTTCTGTTCTTGTGCCAGCTTTTGATATTCTGCATAAGTTTGCAAATGGTTTATTGGATTTTAGCTTTATTTTTAAAGCGATCAATTTTGCAGCATTCAGAATTGGGTCGAAGACTTGTACTGGAAACAACTTGACCTAAATTATCCCGGCATGCCTGATGCCATGGTATGTGTTGCATAAAAAGTTAATCTTAACATTGACCAAAGTTTACGACGGAGTTTATGGTCTTGCTCTCTTTCTCTTGCTCTGCAATTCATCTTGTATTCCATTTCTATAGGTGCACCATGGATTTTATTCTGCTTATCACAACACAACGGTACGCCCTGCAGTTCTTAGTGCTATCAAAAGGGCAAAAGATTGTTATGGAGAACTCGACATCATGGTGACAGGGCATTCAATGGGAGGGGCTATGGCTGCCTTTTGTGGGATTGATTTAATCGTAAGACTGCTCAACCTTTCTTTACCGACATGATTGAGTATTGATACATATGCCAAATTCTTAGTCTTCTTTGTTTATATACGTTTGTTGAGCTTCACGTAGAATGTTCGGCTATATGTGCCCATTATTCAAATATCGGTCTGAAGACATATCTGCTTATTCCAGGTGAATCATGAAGCAAACAATGTTCAGGTTATTACCTTTGGACAGCCTCGTATAGGCAATGCAATATTTGCATCTTATTACAGTGAACTGGTTCCAAATGCAATCAGGGTTACCAATGATCACGACATTGTGCCTCATTTGCCTCCTTACTTTTCTCATTTTCCTCAAAAGACATATCACCACTTTCCGAGAGAGGTAAATTTCATTTGCTAATTTGCTGCTAATGAATACTAGTTCCGTGATTTAATCCTTTTCATTCCTTTGCAGGTGTGGTTGTATAACATTGGACTCGGAAGTCTAGTTTACAAAGTCGAGAAGATATGTGACAGCTCCGGTGAAGACCCAAACTGTAGCAGGTAATTCTTCCTCTTTCCTGCGGTAGCATTAGACTTGGTTGTAGTGGGAAGTCTAGTTTACAATTATTCTTTGCAGGTCCGTGCTTGGCGACAGCATTTCGGACCATTTAGTCTACTTGGGAGCTGAAATGATGGGAGAGACATGGAGATCTTGTGGAATTGTAATGAATTCTCGTATAAACGAATATGGCACAACAGATGTACAAGGAAATATTGTCTTCTCCAAACACCTAACCTCCCCTGTTCTGAAATTAAACACAGAAGTTGGTGTTGGGAGCAACCAAGCTTAGAATCTTATACAAGCGGGACATGATTCATCCCTTGGAGTTAGTCACACGGCCAGCCAGACAAGTTGTGGGTTTGTATTGTCCTTTTAGAGGATTTCAGGTTCAGGTTCAGTTTATCTGATGAGCATTCTTGTGGTCTTGGTCGGTGGCAAACTGTACACATGTACGGAAACCTGTAAATCACCGACCTTGTAAGTGTAAAAAGCGAAACACATTAATGATTTAAAGAAGTTTCAGTGTTCAATGTTATCATTTATTGTTAATTACTTGGTTTGCTAAAGGCGTCTTTATTAAATGACTCGAGGCTTATTTTGTTACAGTAAAATATAACTTAACCTTTAACGATTCAAAGCGTTCAAGTCGAATCTTACATTTTTAAAACGTTTAAAATAGATCTTAAATAGAGTAAAAATTTACAAATTAATTATTCGTGAGGTAAATGTCATATCGTAGGTTTCGCAATCATATAATTAATTTTTTTAAATTAATCAAATGGTGAGTTTTAGAGGGAGAGTCTTGGAACAACCGGTAAAAATTACTCTTTTATCATCAGAAAATTACAGGTTTGAATCGCGAAAATAATTTTTTTTTGTGAAAATTCAAGATTAAAGTTTCGTACATCAATAAGTGTAAAAAAATTCTCAAACTTTCAACTTTTTTCAATTCTAGCCCAAATATCAAAAAGTGATAATAAAATATTCAAACTTTCAAATTTATTCAATTCTAGCCCGACGTTATCTGTGTTTCTCCCGATGCTCTCAGCCATTTGTTTTCTATTTATTCTTCTGATGCCTCAAACTATTCTTGCATTATCGCATACTGCATCAGTAAGATCATTAGGACTGCGTAATATGATTTAGATCATTTTTAAACTTAACGAAACCACTAATCTCGGGTTAGAATTGAAAAAAATTGAAAGTATGAGTATTTTATTGTTATTTTTAAGTTTGCGCTATAATTAAAAAAATTGAAAGTTTGGATATTTTATTACTACCTTTTAAAGTTCGGGTTATAATTGAAAATTTGACAAAAAAATAAATTTTTAATGCAATTAACCATTTTTTAAATAGAAAACAAGACTGGCATGACATTTAATTGATAAAAAATTAGACTCCTAAGTTTTTCATCCATTAGAGTTTGTTATATGTTATGCCATAAATGTTAAGGTTCATAATTTAATATTATGAGTCAACTTAATTTAGGCTCAATCAATCTAAAAGTCAACAGATAACTTTAATTGTTCGAGCTGTAAGATGAATTTAGTGTTAAAGGGTTCGGTCCGATTGATTTAAGAAGATCAAATTTAATTGAATAAAATGATTTTCTTTTATTTAAATTTAATAAAATAATATTTTTTAACTTATATCATTTTAATTAATTATTGAGAAAAATAATATTATTTTTCTCAATAATTAATTAAAATGATATAAGTTAAAAAATGACAAATCGATCCATAAACAAAATGGTTTTTTAGTTAAAAAAGTTTTTATAATAATTTTATCTATTTAAAAATATTTATTATTAATAAATAAAATAATATTATTAATTTTCAATATCGTACTTTGTACGAAGTTTTGTACTCCGACACATCATACAAAAAGAAATTGATTAGACGCGCTGTCTATTCCACGTCATTATCAAAACGTAAAACGTTGTCGTTCTATTTTTGTCTTGACTCTTGATAAGTAATTAACAGTTTATCCTTTTCTTGCATTCTTTTCCGGGGATCGGAGAACAACCTTTCGGCTCCTTGGGAGTAACATCTCAGATTTTGCCTTCGTTCCCGATAATACCCCAAAATTTAAATCTCAACACAAACGAAACTCCTCCGTAAATTCCGATTTCATGCAGGGGTGTCACGGTCATTTCGTGGTTTTCTGCTCCGTCTCTGGAAGACGATATCGCCACTTGTCAAACGCTTGTCCCTCCTTCTCTTATTATATTAAGAACACTGAGCTGTTTCCACTTCTGAAGAATACAAAATATATTGCAGTAGTTACAGCGAAAGGAAAGAACTGAAAATGGTATAGACTATAGAGTAGCTCTGAGCTTCTTCAAATCTGTTTCACCTTACTCTGAAACAATGGCCTTCGGTGGTTTGCTGTCGAACCGGAACTTCGGTTCCTTCATCGGCTCAGGTATGGCTTAGTGTGCCTCAATCTCTTTCTGCATCTCGCTTTGAAGTTCTCTGCATATTTTGATTGCTTGCTCTAGAGTGAAGTTAGATTGTCTCTGGTTTAGCTTATCTTTGAAATTCTGAGAGAAGAGAAGTTCAATCGCGTGTGTTCTGGATTTTACTTGTTTGCTTCGCGTTGGCAGGTAAAGTTGGACAAAGAGAACCTGGTTGTTCACATCGCACAAGCGTTTTCAGTGTGCGATGTGTGGAAGGGAGTGTACTCTGTCAAAAGTTACAGAGCCGAACGGCCACTTCAGGATTATCGTATTCACCGTCTCTTCAATCTTCAAAACTCTCAAGACTTTTTCGTTATTCCTATCTGTCTCCTGGTAATTTCTGGTCTAACGAAGGTCAATGCGGTCATCTTGACTTTCTGAAGTTGGAGAGAACTCGTGCGTCGGTGGAGGGGAATGTTCAAGAAACATCTGGTTGGACGGAGCATTTTCCGAAGCGTTGGGTCATTGTGTTGCTCTGTTTTACTGCGTTTTTGCTATGTAACATGGACCGTGTGAGTGCTAGTTTCTAGTTTTTTATTCAATTTCTTTGCTTCACGTTTCAACTCTGTGCATTTTGCACGTGATTAATGATTTAACTAGTTGGAAGGAGCCGTTCAAATCAAATGTTGAACTTGATATAACCGTCTTCTTTTAGATTGCTTTAGGTTCACGGAATTGTTTGTGAATCTAATACGTTGAACTGTGCAAAATATTTTACCAAATTTATTGAGGATTGAGTTCTTCGCAACTGATATAATTTGTTTCTACCTAAGAATTGGTTGTAAAAACTATCTTTTGAGTTCCATGTGAAAATTAGAATTTCTATTCTTTATGATAGAAAAGCAGCAGAATTGGAATTGATACTCTCAATTCTAACTGAGTACCAATTCTGAGCTTCCAAAACTCATCCTTCATAAAATAAATGTTTATTTCAAAATTTTCATGTTCTGTTTCGTTTTCATAGCTCAGTCATATGCCAGCTTCAATTTTGTGCTGTAGGTGAATATGAGTATTGCAATACTTCCAATGTCTAAGGAGTTCAACTGGAACAGTGCAACTGTTGGATTAATTCAATCATCATTTTTCTGGGGCTATCTACTGACTTAGGTATGATCTCAGATAGTCATGAATTTTGAGTTTCGTCTAGGACTCAATGTTCAAACATAACTTGTTTTTACTGGCCTGTAGATTCTTGGGGGTATCTGGGCAGATAAACTTGGTGGAAAGCTGGTGCTGGGTTGAGGAGTTATCTGGTGGTCAATTGCTACAGTTTTGACGCCTACTGCTGCTAGAATTGGACTTCCTTTCTTGCTTATGATGCGTGCTTTTATGGGGATTGGCGAGGTCATCTCTTCTGATGACTTTCTAGTTTTGATATGCTTTAAACTTTCCTTTGGTAGTATAAATGTGGCTTGTTCATGCATTTGTTTCATTTCGATAGGCTGTCATAACACTATGAAATGAGAGTAGAATGAGCTTGGGCATGTGAGATTCAGTTATCTCATTCTCTTTTTTTGTCTAATCTCTCAGTCTCATACTCCTTTTATAGCGTTTCCTATCTTATTTTGTAGAATATTTTGGTTGATCTAGTGACTAACTTTATGTTATGATGGGATTTATATTGAATTACAACATTCATGCACTCAAAATGTGTGATATTTTTTCATGGAAAGTGAATTGAGTATTATCATCTTCAGCTACGGTCCAATTTCCCTACAGGGTGTTGCCTTGCCCGCCATGAATAATATCCTTTCCAAGTGGATTCTGGTTTCAGAGAGAAGCAGATCACTTGCCTTAGTTTACAGTGGAATGTATCTTGGTTCTGTTACTGGATTGGCTATTTCTCCCATTCTAATACACAAATTTGGGTGGCCATCTGTATTCTACTCCTTTGGATCCCTTGGAACTATTTGGCTTGCATTGTGGCTGAGAAAGGTAATTTCTTTGTTTTTGACAGTTGTTTTTCATGGCAATAAATCAGAATTATAAAGTTTGCTTTAACTACAAGATTTGGTAGGATAGTTTTGTTTGAGTGCATCTCATGCAATTCAGTTCTTGGGACAAACATAGCTGAACTTATATATTGACAAAGTTGAGGATCCGATGAAAGAAATTATCTGCTGCCTCAAAATGTTCGTTGCAGCAATTATTCATTTTATGTCTCACGAGAACCAAAAAATTAATTTGGGCATGCACAAGATGTGGCATATTGTTGATTTGTGAAAGATGGGATCAAGTTATAAATTATGACCAAAGAAACTCGAATGTGGTTTCTTGTATCTTTGGTTGGTTTACCCCAGGCGCATAGCTCACCAAAGGAAGATCCAGAACTTAGTTCTAAGGAGAAAAATCTCATCTTGAGCAGTAAGGTGGCAAAATTATCTTGCCACCTCGACATTGGTCGCATCATCTTGCTGTTAAGCCAGATAAGAGTTCTTCTAACTTCTATATTGTAGATAATGCAATCTATTGGATGGGCCCAGCCTTCTTTCTTACGCAGCTGAGCAGTGCTACAACTCCTGCTCTGGCCGTACTATGCATGGCTTGCAGTCAGGTTTGTTTGAATACGATATCAATTTCAGAGCCTAAATTGTTTGTTATTTTTCATTCAGTAGTTTTTAATTAAATTTATTTCTGCTATAATCTATTCCAAAATGTTTTTCACATTTATTTTCAAAATCACCTGTTTTCAATCAAGCTATAGCATCTGCTTCTCATCGATGTGTCTTCATAAACCTTTACGTGCAAGCTTTTTATAACAGTTCACTGGTAAACGGGAAATAGATTGGATTTGAATAAATTTTATTTAATAATAATAACTTCTTAAAGTCACACAATTGTCGAGCTATTTAGTTGATCTTAAATTTTAGGCCCGTTTGGTTGGCGGGAAAGTAAAGTAAATTTGGAATATGATTTCTTGAGAAATAAATCTATAGAAAAGTAAAGATATTCACATGTTTGAATACTTATAAAAATTCTAATAAGAAAGTTGGGTGGATTCTTATTATAGTGCATGGTATGTAACTGTATTTTATAGAATGTAACTTAATTTTGACTTGTGTTACTAATTATATCTCTATAAACAGAATTAAAATTAAAATTGTTAAATAAGGAAAAATATAAACCTGAAGATTGTCGATTGAAACTTCTGAGCAAAAATATTCAAAATTCAAATGCTGACCGATGCCGAAAATTTTAAAAAATAGGAGGAATGTTTTGCAAAATTTTCAAAAATTTTTAAAATTTCCCTCCCTCTCTCTTATCTCTCCTTCCCCCTTTTTTCAAAGTTTTTTAATTAGTTATTTTATTTATTTCAACTTTTATAATTATTGTGAATTTTTAATTTTTGTTTTTAAAATA
>JAOTBA010000205.1:29117438-29128525 GCA_025629845.1 Erythroxylum squamatum
TACCGCTACTACATTAATTTGTTTTAACGGAAGTGATTTCTTTTATATTTGGTTGCAGGCGACAGCATCACCACAAAACTTCAAAGACGATTATTTGAAAGAATTTCTGTTTCTGTTCTAATCTGTTGCAATCATCAAGAAGTCTTATAGATCAGAAGAGACAAGTAGGGCACATCAACTTCTCTCCAAAGCAATGTTATGAATATCGTATAAGTATGGGTATTGGATTTGATACCAGTATTAAATTTAATTTTGGTATGATACTGTATTGATACCAATTACTATTGGGTACTATTTCAAGTCATTTTTTAAGTTTATAAAATAGTTCCTGAAGTTTTTTAAATTGCAAAATAGTCTATTAGCATATATTATACTTTATACTTTTACATCAACTTTGTCTCCAAAAATTATAACAATAGAAATTCAAAATAATAACAATTTATTTATTTTATTAACATTAATTTTCACGTATTTCACATATAAATATTAACTTCAATTAATATATAAAAAGATCATTTAATTATCATACAAATATAAAATTAAGAACAATATAACATATTTAAAATTACATCATATAATAAATAATAATTACATAAAAATAAATAAATATCCATTACTCTATAAAAATTACAATTTAGAACAAGAATCTGTGTCGAAGAACCAACTAGAAGTGAAACCTAGAATTTAACATATAAATCAAATATAAGTAAAATTAAAAAAAGAAAAGAAATAAAACTTGGAATTTCGTTTGATCGGAAGATACCCATAACTAAATTGGCCACATTCTCATTTGATACAAAATCCTCATCATTGAGAGGAACCTCATCATTACCATCATTCAAATTTATTATACCAAATAATATTTCAATGCTTTCTCATCTAAGATTATCTTCCAAGTCACTCTCATCTGTCAAACTTGGTTCCTTAAAAACCTAATTTGCAAAAGGTCAATATTATTAATGCAAATTGAATTGACTAACCTACTTATTCTATTAAGAGTCCTAGTAAACAATAAAATTATATTATTAAAAAATTATAAGAAATTATATCTAACTTAATAATGATAATAATATACTTTTTTCGAAGCTTTAAATTGTATCGAACAAAGACCAAGTCATTCAATCTTTTGTGCTCCAATTTATTTCTTTTCCTAAAATGGATGAACTCAAATGTGTTCCAATTCATTTCACAGCCTGTTACACTCACACATTAACATAGAATTCGAATTGCAAACATTTGCAATTCGAGAACACCACTTTTGAACTAGTTCCACCAAGAAACTGTAAATCGTACGATGACAAAAATAGCGTTATAAACAAAATAAAGTGATAATTAATTCTCAACAAGTAACAAAAGTGAAAAAATATATACATGGATTAAGTTTTTCTCTTTGTCAAATAACAATAGACATCCCAAAACCTCGAAAAGACTTCTTATAAATCTCCATTTATGAGCTTAAAAGATTTTGCATCATCTCATAGGCAACATACATAATATCACAATACACATATACATCTCATATAGTATAATTCATTTTGTATGATTACATCATTAAACCATAAACTAAAGATATACTCACAACTATAACATATTCAACTTTAACTATAACTATAACTATAACTATAACTCACAATTATAAGTTTAGAACTTACTTTATATAATCTCATAATTCAACTATAAATTATTATAATTTGTTTACTTATACAATTCAATTTGTAATGCTTATAGTTATTTTGTTTTTTAACTAATTTTAATCAACATTGTTACTAAAATCCTAATTACTAACTTTAATTTAACAATCTTTCATTTATCAATTTTCATCAACATTCTTAGTTTCTTACTCAAGTCAACTCCACAATGAAGAGTTAATATACACTACATAATTTAATTTCATCCAACACAATTCACCGATAAATAATATAAAAATGCAAACATTTAATTTTCTTAACTTAATTACATGTATTAAATGATTTAATTATATAATAAATCTTACATTTAAATGATTAATCATCTATTAAATACTTTTTCTATACAATTAATAATTAGTAAATTGTATGTTTCATATAAATTAATTACCAACTTAATGCATTAATTTTGAAATTGACAGTGCTTAAATTACATTGAAATTGAACAACTTACACAAACAATTTCAACTTTCAAACCCAAATTTTTCAATGTATTAATTTTCTTTATAAATTGGCAACGTCTAAATTACATTGAAATTGAACCAACTTACACAAACAATTCTAACTTTCAAACCGTTCACAAAATACATACAATACAACAAAAACACAATGTAAATGCAATTTAGAGCAGAAAAAGTAATTCAAATCACACAAAAAAATAAAAATTACAATTTGGTTTAATTAGGTTAGGTCGGTTTAGTTAGGTCAAGTCAGTTCAATTGCATCTAGTTGGTTTAGTCAGATTAGGTCGAGTCTAGATTTGAAAGATGAAAATGGATATTTTGTGTTTTTAAGCAAGCAACGATGGTGGAGGTGGACTGGAGTAGCGTTTTGGCATTAGGCAAGGTGGAGGGCAACAGGCGATGGGTAGAGGTAGAGAGCAGCGATGTCCAGTGTGGCGTTGGGCAGAGTTGGAGAGCAGCAGCAACAGATGCGATGAGCAGAGGTGGGGAGAATAGCAGGCATAGTGTCCAAAGAAAGATGAAAATTTGAAAATGGGTAAGTAAGAGAATCTATTGCGTAGGTGATGAGTATATGATGAGTTTTTTTTTTTGTTAAATTTAGTCCCTAAAAATTTTAAGGTTTATGGTATCCTGCAATGTTAAGGGGCTAACAAACCACCCCCATAAGATGAACTTGACACCTTCATTGGAATAAATTGAAGGTAGTTGTTTACCTAGCCTTCGAATTGCCGCAAGGTTATGTCTTTCTCCCAAGTAGCTTCTAAGACTTGTTTATTCTTCCATTGATTCAAGAACTTCATCCTTATTCTTCTTGTGTTGCCCCAACATTCGATAATCCAAAATCTTTTCAATTTGCTCATCGAGCTGCTTCTTTGCCACCAGTGGAGCTCTCTTTACTTGACTCCTTTTAGGATTTGTTGAATCCTCATTATATGGTTTAAGAAAACTCACATGAAAAGTAGGATGCACTTTTAAACATTCGGGTAACTTAAGGTGATAAGCTACATTTCCCACCTTTCTAAGGATCTCAAATGACCCATCATACTTTGAAACAAACCCTCGATACACTTGCTTGCTTCTAGTCTTCCTCCAAATTTGGGTAGTAAGTTTAAGAAGTATTTATCCCCAATGTCAAAATCAAGCGGTCTTCTTCTTTGATCCATGTATTTCTTCATCTATTTGGAAGCTTTGTGAAAACTATCCCTTGCCTCATCTAACAACTATTGTTTTTCCTTCACAAAACAATAAGCAACTAGACACTTTCCTCCCAACATCTGTTGAGATATCTCGAGAGGAGTAAGTGGTTATTGTCATAGAACAATCTCAAATGGACTTCTCTCCATCACGAAGGACCTATGTAAGTTATAACAAAATTATGCAGTACCAAGTAAACTTAGCCAATATTGTTAACTTGCACTTACATAATGTCGCTAGTGCTCCTCTAATAAGTCATTGATCCATCCATTTGTGGGTGATTAGCAATTGAAAACTTCAATTCAAACCCCGTCATATTAAAGAGAGATATTCAAAATCGGCCAGTAAATCGAGCATCTCCATCACTTATAATGTTCGTTAGAACCCTAAAATGCTTCACCACATTTTTATAGAAAAGCTTCGCAGCAACATATGACGAGCATGAAGTTAAAGTTGGCACAACGATCGCATACTTAGAGAACCTATCAACCACCACCATGATTGAAGCCATGTCGTCCACCTTTGGGAACCCACCCATGAAGTCCATCGAAAGGACATCTATAGTTTTTGTGGAATAGGCAAGGGTTGCAATAAACCTGCCTCCTTCTTTCTCTCAGGTTTATCCAATTGACAAATAAGGTAATTTTTGACATATACTTGAATGTTGTTTTCCATCTTTTGCCAATAGTAAGATCAGGAAAGGAATGTTAACATTCATTCGACTTCGAGGTGATCAACCCACTGTGAATCTGCATCTCCTTCATTAATTGCTTCTGCAAGGCATCAAAACTTGGCATGTATAATTGATTATTCTTTGTCATGAGCAACCCCTCATCATCAAGCCAAAATCATCGCACAACACCCTTCTTTACTTGCTTCACAATTTGGCCATAAGTGTTGTCAAGTGGAGATGCTAGTTTAATTTGTTGTAATAGGTCTGATTCCTCTCGAGTGCCCACATACAAGGTTGCAAAGAATTCCTTTCAGTTCAACGCATCAACCACATTGTTGTGTCTCCCTAGTTTATGCTCTCATATAAAGTCATATTTGATAAGAAACTCTTGCCACAGGTTTACCTTGCAGATAACTTCTTTTGGGTCCTAAAAAAGGTGTTAGCTGCATTATATGTTAAAATAACAAAATTGGTACCCAATAAGTTAACTTGTCAAGCTTTGAGGTAATGTACTACTGCCAGCATCTCGTTCTCATTTGTCAAGTATTGCTACTCGACATTATTAAGCTTACGACTTTCAAATGCCACCGGATGTCATTTTTACACCAAGATTACCAATAGCTTTGTCCAAAGCATCCATGTGCAACTCAAAAGGGAGATCAAAGTCGGGTAACTTCAACATAGGTTCAATTGAAATGGAAGCCTTCAACTTTTTAAAGACTTCTTGGCACATCTCTGATTAGCACCACTCTTGTTTCTGCTTTAACAAGTCCGTCAAAGGTGTTACCTTCTTTGAATATCCCATAATGAATTAGTGATAGTAGTTTGCCAAGCCAAGAAAGCTCCAAAGTTCCTTCACCGTCTTTAGGACCTCCCAATCAGCAATTGCTTGTTCCTTTTTTGGATCCATTCATATCTGTCGTTGCTCACCAAGTGTCCCAAGAACTTTATCTCCGATTGCACAAATTCACACTTCTCCATCTTTACGAAAATTTTATGTTGCTATAATCGTTCAATCACCTTCCTAAAGTGTTGTCTATGTTATGCCATGTTAGTGCTGTAGACCACAATATTGTCTAAAGAGACCACCATAAAATTGACCACAAAGTCATACAACACATTATTCATCGGATTGCAAAAAGTAGTAGGGACATTAGTTAAACCAAATGACATAACTAAAAATTCATACGAACCATATCGAGTTCCACAGGTTGTCTTTTGCTCATCACCTTTGGCAATTCGTACTTGGCAATACCTAATCTGCAAGTTTAGCTTTGTGAACACCGTAGCCCTTGATAATTTGTCCATCAAGTTTTGAACTAAAGGAACATGATATTTATTTTTAGTAGTCACCTTATTCAAAGCACGATAGTTGACAAACATCCGTAGGGCTCCATATTGCTTCTTTTAGAATAAAACCGGAGCTCCATAGGGGGCTTTCGATGGTTGGATATATCCTGATTCCAACAATACACCAAGCTGCTTTCGTAGTTCCACCAACTCTAATGGTGACATTCGATAAGGGGTAATGGTAGGAGGAATTATGCCTGACACCAGTTTGATCTTATAATCAACTTCATGATGAGGAGGAAGAGTTTTTGGTAACTTCTTCGGCATCACATCCTTAAATTCCCTCAATACTTTTTCCACCGCATCTGAGACTTCTACCACGTGGTCCTCCGTAATTGCTCACATGGCTGCAAGGTAAGTCTTCATGCCTTTTTTATGGCCCTTCTCAATACTTATGGCACAAATATGAGCTACAATTTCTATTTTGTCCGCAATTCCATCACTAGATCTACAACAATTGATGTAACATGAATTTTGATCATTCATAAACATTATACCTCCAAGATATGGATATAACACCACCTTTTCCATTTTGACAAAGTCGATGCCTAAAATCAAATCAAAATCCTTGAGAGGTATAACCATCATGTTACACTTCCTACACTAACTTCCCATACTCAAAGGAACGTTGTATGCAGCTCCTACCATTACTTATGCTTTCACTGTAGGAGTTTTCATTTTTGTAGGGTTTTTACTAATCTTCAACCCTAACTTTTGCACCAATCATTCCGTAACAAGGAATGAGGGACACCCGTGTCTATCATAGCTATAAGTTCCTTCCCATTGACCTGTATCTTCACATAGATAAGGCGCTCAAATGGACTTACTTCTGTACTAACCGTATTGAATAAGTAGATAGGATTTAACCTAGCTTCCAAGTGATTGATTTCACCATCTGCATCCGCTATTAAAGCATTTAACTTCTCCTTTCTTGGGCATTCACAGGCATAGTGAGGGCCACTGCATAAGAAATAACCATAGTTTTTCTTGGAAGATTTCTCACCTTGTTTTGGATGCCCAGTTTGCTTGGACTTCTCCTTATGATCATTCTCCATTTTCGCACTTTGGTCTTTATTCTTTTTTCTTTCACTCTTCTCTTGATGAGTTCCTTTTGATTTTTTAGAAAAGGAAGAGGCCTTATTTTCCTTTGACTCTGAAATCTACCAAAGCACCCGCAAATGCAATTGCACCCATAACATCCTTGAAATTTTACCTTCGCAACTCCATTTGTGCCGAAGGCTGTAATCCCAACATAAAGTTGAATAAATTGTCCTTATCTGACATATTCTCAATATCAAGCATTAAGGAACTAAATTGTTTAACATAATCCCTTATCGAACCATAATGCTTCAACTGCTTCAAGGTGTCTCTTGCAAGGAAAAAGTACTGTTTGGAAGGAATTGATCCTTTAGCTCTTTTTTCATCCTTTCGTGTATTAACAAGAGGACGGCCAACACTAATTTTGGTAAATTTTTGAGTTCTCTACCACAATTTTGCATCCTCATTAAGATACATTGCTAAAACGTTCACCTTTTTCTTAATCAGCACTTTAGCAGCTGCAAAATACTGCTTCATATCTCACATGAAGTTCTCAAGTTCCCTAACATTTCGAATTCCCTAAAAAAAAATTGCCTCATACACTTTTAACATGGTCCTTTCAACATGTCCCACATCCGTAGTTGCAATTGTACATCTGAGGACAATCATCTCAAAATTGGCATCCTCTCGTGCTTTAATCAATTCAACCACTTGATTTCGCAATGCTTACATTTGCACCTCTAAGGGTTCAAAACTTGATATGTAAGATGAGATTTCTTCGTTAACCATAGGTATATGACTAATGAGCGCTTCTTCCCTTTTGAAATGCTCAGTTAGATTGCTACTATCGACCATTGAATCACCAACATGGCTCTGATACTAACTATTACAAAGACTTTACCAAGAACTCAAAGTTTGCACACAAAATGTGCCAATGTCTTAGTATAGTAGTTGAACTCTCGCAATTCAACTCAACCTTACCAAATCACTCGTGTTTAAGGTGTTTCCCACAAAGGCAAAGTAACCTATGAAATTCGCTTAGCTAACACAATATAATAGACAGCAATAAGAAGAGAAAGACGTACAAAGCTTTATAGTAAAATTGTCAACCTTTCTATTACTCACAATTGATACAAAGGACACAAAGCTTCAACTCTCTCTAATGAATGAAGCCTTGCTCAAATGAGCTATTTATAGGAATTCGGAGACTTATTGGGCAAGAATACAAGAAAGTGGGCACAATGCCACTAAGCCACTAACTTAGTTAATGGTTGACATCTCGAACCACTTTAGGCACTACTTTAGAAGGTGGTTTACATAACTTACCATTAACCAACTTCTAAGTAAAAGCAACATGTGTAAAATACTTGCAAGACACCTTGTCCTTGTTCTTTTCCATGTCATTCCAGTTCTTTGATGATACATCCCATTAATTTTGCCACATCACCCATGATCTTCATCCAAAGGTGAAGGTTTGCTAAGTTTCGAGCCAATTCATGCGTGGTTCATCCAATGTGAACCTATGGTCTAGTCTATTTGTCCATGATCCATCATTTAAGCACCATTTCATCACTAGTCCCACTAAAGACATCTTAAGCAAGTCCAACTTGCCCTAGCACGAAGATCAATGACCCATAGTCTATTAAAGTCAGTCGCAGCTTGAATCATGCTTGATCCTACACAGTTATGTTACCTTGGTTACTTTGTCATGCCTAATCCATGCTAGAGTTGGCCAAGGCTCACCAATGGCTAGCAAAAAGCGTCCTGCAATGTTAAGGAGTTAACACTTTCAAATGACAACAATTACAACCAAAACTAAAGGTTCTTAAATTTAAGAAACCTCAACAACTTGAAAATAATTTGATATTCTTGATAAGGTCAACGATTATTATAAACAATCATTTCTATATTTTCTTGCCTTTTTACACGAAGTTTAATTTGTGTTATGACACACTTCACTCAATCAATGACACTTATCATGTTTCTTTCACCTTTTGAAGAAAAAAACACACATGTTACACCTGAGAAAGCTATTAAAATGGCCTTTAAGAATAAGTGTTCTTAATTTTGATGCATTCCATGTAATAGAAATGAAAACATAAAAGTTACACCAATCAAGCATAACTTATACCCAATTGAAAAAGAATATATTAATACCTACTTTAAAAATATTTGAATTTCTTTAGAATAAGAAAGCACAAACAAAAACCTAAAAGTTCTAACTTTAAAATAATAAAGATATTGTAAAAACATTAAATAAACATTATATAATAAAAATATATAATTAAACTTAGTTTAAATTAATTTTTTATCGTATATTCATAACCTTAAAATATAATCCTAATAAATATGACACCAAGAAGTACAAATTAGCAAAGAGATAAAAAATAAAACTAGAAATAAAATAATAAAATCAAAGGTAAAATTTTTTATTTTTCAACACATTGTCAAAATTTATAAAAAATATAAAATGAAATATTTTTTAATATTTCAACATACAATCAAATTTATCATTTATAGTACTATTTTATACTACTTCGTTGTTTAATGGAGGAGAAGATAAAAATTTATTTTTCTAAATTTTATCAAATGTAATTTTATAATGAAAAATTTCTTGTTTAATGAGATAATGAATCAAACATTCAATGAATTACTTAATCTAATTGCATGTCTACTTATGTCAATAAGTTCAAAAATCCTGGAGAGAAATTTACTCAGTCTTTGTCTAGAATCCTATCCTAGCCTCAAGACTTTAAAGACTCTTTAGAAAAACTCTTCGACCATCTCCTCTAATGTCTCTTTTAAACGTACAGTCTAACATCTCTTCCTTACCCATTCTTTATTGCCCTCCACTCGAGTATCTCCCCCTTACTCATCATCAGGTTTTAGTATTGGAAATTCTTTCATTTGTTTTACTTGTTTTATTTTCTGCGAGTTTAACACATGCCATGTATTTGTCAATAAAAATCAAGCTATCCTTACATGGAAGAAGATAGATACACGCACTTCATTAAATGATAGCCAAAAGCAAGTGGAAGAGGCATCAAGCATCTTCATTTAATAGAGCCAAAATCATTATGATTTGAAGCAAATTGTAGTCGAAAATGTTGAACCAAGTTGAAAGGAGATAACTTCTTCCTTAAGCTGTCATATGATTGGACCAAAATTTTGGACCAATAGAATAGTTGCTTATATAAGTAAAACTTTAGGTATTTATTGTTTTTGTTTCCTATAAAAGAGTGTAACCGATGGAGTTGTATTGTGTATTGGGATTCAATTAAAAATTCTCCTCCTCTCCTCTCCCTCTCCCTCGTGGTGTGTTTGTGAGTGTTGTGTCATTTTGATATCCAATTGGTATCAGAGCTAGTTAATTCCAACTCCAATTTTAAAGCGATTTGTAAGAAAAAAAATAGAGAAAGTATTCTTATACTTGTGAGAGAGTGATTCATTTAAAAGTGAGCGATGTCAAACAATTATAATAATATGTGGTCAGGTCCCAAATTAGATAGTAGTTAGGTGCCGAATTAAATAGTAAACTGGATTACAATTATTGGGAGATTTTAATGTCTACCCAGCTCAAGGCTCACAATATTTAGAGTCTTATTGATCCAGGCATACAAGGAAGAGCTGATGAAAATGCTTAAAGGAAGGACCAGTTGGCGTTATCTCAAATTCACTAAGGAGTAGATTATTCAGTTTTGGGCAAAATTGCTAATGCTAAAATTGACAAAGAAGCGAGAAGTATCTTGAAACTAGCTTACAAAGGTATAGATAAGGCTCAAAAATCTAAATTGCAATCCCTGCGTAGAGAATATAAGAGATATCAAATGTCTAATTTAGAAACTGTTGAATAATATTTTTTTCGTTTTACTAATCTTGTCAACAAGATGAGGTTGTATGGATAGGATATTTCATATAGTAAGGTTGTGGAAAAGATTCTACGCACCATTCCTATTAAATTTGATCATATTGTGACTACAATTCTAGAGTCACATGATACCAAGACTATGACAGTAGCAGAATTGCAGGGAAGCATTGAAAGTCATGTTAGCAGAATATTGGAGAAAACAGAAAACACAACAGAAGAAGCATTAAAAGACCAGGTGAATTTCAATAATATTGTAGAATCTAATCAAATTGCAAATGGTAGAGGTCGTTGTTTTAATAATGGAGGAAAATGAGATTCCAGAGGCAAAGGTAGATGAAGTTTAAAGAAAGAAGTCGTGACAATAATTTTAACTAGGTAAGAGAAAACAATTCTAGAACGTTCACTTAAGGAAGAGGAGGAAATAATTTTAGGCATACCAGTCGAGGAAAAGGCCGAGGTAATCAATATCAAGAGAGATGTTAATTGTTTTAATTTTGGAAGGTATGAACACAAAGTTGCTGATTGTAGATCCAGATCTCAGAACAATTATTAGGCTAATGTTGCAAAAAATCAGTACGAACATTTTGGTGGGAATTCTTATAATGTAGAAATTTTATTTCAAACAAGCAACTCTTTTTTGGAAAATGAAAATATCTGGTATTTAGATTTTGGTTGTAGTAATCATATGTGTGGGAATAAGGAGTTATTTTCTTCTTTAGATGAAAATGTTTAGTCAACATGTTGGCCCCCGAAATTCTTCTTGATGAATTAAGCATGATTTCGATTTATTTTTGAGGTTTTGAAGTATAAATTGT
>JAOTBA010000205.1:29128625-29139927 GCA_025629845.1 Erythroxylum squamatum
ATGTTGCGTCAGTTTTGTAAAGAACGCTATTCTTTTGATGTTAATGAATTATGATTTATGTATGGATGATATTGAGATGAATATGAATTTGTGTATGGATGAGGTTGAGATGTGTTAGTGGAAAAAAAACTGATGAGAAATCGTATTAAGCAAGGAACCACGCTCAAGTATGAAGGTTTTCGGTTTAAGAGTTGGATTCCGAAAACGGGATCCAACACAACAGTTAAATTTGGAAATAATTCAGATATTCCTATTTTGGGAAATATCCATTAGGTTGAACGATGGTTCTAAAATTTTTATTGAAGGATGGTTCTAAATTTTTTATCTTTGATGTTTTCTATGTTCTTGGTCTTCATCATAATTTACTAAGCATGGGTCAATTATTAGGGAAAGGTTATAAATTGTAGATTCATCATTGTACCTTCATAGACTGGAGTGGAAGATTTATTACAAAGGTAAAGATGTCTTTTAACAATCTATGCCCACTAAAAATTCATCATGAAAAATTTGCTTGCTTGAATTCTGTGATACCTTATGCAAATTGGCTATGGCACATGCATTTTGGACTTTTTCATTTTTCTTGAAAAGAGCTTGTGTCTGGCTTACTTGTTATGAATATTCCTAACCATATATATGAGAAAAGTGAGATGAGAAAAAAGCATAGGGATGTATTTCCAGCTGGAAAGTCCTATAAAGCAAAGAAGTTACTGGAAATTATTCATTTAGATCTATAACTGTTGAAGTTCCATCCAATGGAGGTAATAGATATTTTATTACTTTTATAGATGATTTTAGTAGAAAGGCCTGGGTGTATTTTCTAAAACAGAAATTAGAAGCTTGTGATGTGTTTAAATCATGTAAAGTTTTTATAGAAGAGCAAAGTGGTTGCATAATTAAAGCATTAAGAACAAATAGAGGTTAAGTGTATCTTGCATGTACAGAAGTCTTTGAGCAGTATGAAATTCAACATCAGTTGACCACCAGATACACACCTCAACAAAATGGAGTAGTAAAAAGGAAGAGCAAAACTATTATAGACATGGTAAAATGCATGTTGAGCTCTAAACAATTGCCTAAAGAATTTTGGACAGAAGTTGTTGCTTGTGCTATTTATATTTTAAACAGGTGTCCAACAAAAAGACTTAATGACAAAACACCTGAGGAGCTTGGAGCATAAGGAAACCTTCCATTCGACATCTCAAAGTTTTTGGGATTATTACTTATGCCCATATACTAGATATAATTTTTGGAGTTAGGTTACTTAACAAATTCATGGAGGAGCTTTGTACCTATCATTTACAAGGAGCAAAGAGGATTTTTCGGTATATCAAAGCTGCTTTGAATGAAGGAATTTTTTATTAAAATATTAATTAAGTGAATCTTGCAGGTTACACAAATAGTAATTGGGGTAGAGATATAGAAATAAGAAAAAGCATATCAGGGTATGTTTTTCATCTTGGCACTGACACAATATCATGGTCTTTAAAGAAACAACACATGGTTGCATTATTTACAGTTGAAGTAGAATATATTTTAGCAACTAGTTATGCTACACAGACAATATGGATAAGAAGAATGTTTGAAGTACTACATTAAAACCAAGATACTCTAATAGAATTATTATGTGATAATAAGTCCGTAATAGCATTGTGCAATGATTCAGTCTTTTATGGGTGATCCAAGCACATAGACATTCGGTTTCACAAAATTCACGATTTTATAACTGAAAAGGAAGTAGTGATTAATTATTGTCACACTGAAGAATAAATTGCAGATATTTTTAGTAAATCATTGAAGTCTGAGTTGTTTCACAAACTGTAGGAATTGTTAGGAATGATAAATTTCTACCCTTGATTTAAGGGAGGCAATGTCAATAAATAAATCAAGCTAGCCTTATATGGAAGAAGATAGATACATGCACTTTATTAAATGATAGCCAAAAGCACGTGGAAGAGACATCAGAATCTTCATTTAATAGAGCTAAAATTATCATGATTTGAAGCAAGTTGTAGCCAAAAATGTAAAACCAAGTTGAAAGGAGATAACTTCTTTCTTAAGCTATCATATAATTGGACCAAAATTTTGGTCCAATAGAATAGTTGCTTATATAAGTAAAACTTTAGACATTTATTGTTTTTGTTGCCTATAAAAGAGTGTAACTGATGGAGTTCTATTGTGTATTGGGATTCAATTAAAAATTCTCCTCCCCATCTCTCCCTCTCCCTCATGGTGTGTTTGCGAGTGTTATGTCATTTTGATATCAGTATCCAATAATATTATTACTTATAAACCTTATATTGATAGGTGGAATAAAACACAAAACTTAAAATATGAGATGACGAAGAGCCTATCACAAATTGTTTTCTCTCCTTTAAGCTTCCTTCTTAATCATGTATAATTGAACCCTTTTTTTTAAGAAAAATATTTATTTATTGAAACGAAACAGTATCACAATTTAAAGTGTCTGACAAAAGGACAAGTGACATGTCCTAACTAAGCCTTAAGTGCCCACATGTTGATGCATTAAAAGCTTAATTAATTTTTTACCTCTTCGTGTATCTCGATCATGAATGGACCAAACTTAGTAGAGAATTTGTCTTTATATATAATATACCTTTCAATGAAAAAAAAATGTCTAGTGCACGTTTTCAATAAATCTGTTGTTTATTATCCATTTATTTATATCTAACATGTATAAATTTTTAACTATATAAATTGTTATTTTTCTAACGATGTTAATAAAAAATTGAAAATTTTATTTTTTAGATAATTTTGTAGGGTATGAAAATTTTTTAAAATAATAAAAATTAAAAATCATCAAATTTTGCAAAATAATTCAAAAAAATATTTTAAATAAAATTGTTAAATTTATTTAAATGTTATTATTAATAATATCAAAGTGATATTCATAAATATATATATTACATCTTGAAGCATAGATTTATAAAATAAAGATAGAATATATTTAATAAATTATTAATGTCATAGTATTTAAAAATAAGGTAAAAATGGCAAATTTAACTCTAACATTTTCATCAAAATACAAATTAAATTTTAATGTTTTAAAGTATTCAAAATGAATGATAACATTTTTAAAATGTTCAAATTTAATCCTTCGTAAATGAAAAAGTTGATAAAGTCATTCTTTTGTCGGTATTTTGTCACGTCAGTAATGATATGATAGGAATTTATTATTTTCACACTTTTAGGCTAAAAAAAATTACAGGATCATCGCATGATTATGCAAGAACTATTAATTTTATTAAATTAAATTTATTGAATTTTAAATGAAACTAACTTAAGCTAATAATCCTTAATGTAATTAAATCTAATTTAATAAAGCAAAGTTTCTATACCTTAAATTTATTCCCAAGTTATTTTAACCTGTTCAATCTCTCTCTTCATTGTCCTTCTCAAAAGTATTTCCCTTTCATCATCCTCGTCTTCATTAGGAATGACATCCTCTGAAGGGTCCTCAAATTTCAAATGAGACTCTTCATCCTCTTATGTGTCATCTTCGGCCTCTTGTTCCTCCTCACTCTCAAGATTTTCTCTATGCTTGTTAATTAAATCCTAATACTACTTATTCTTCTACAGTCTTTGTTTTGTAGAGTATAACGCCTTGGCATTGCTACCATCGTCGCCTTGCATCCTCACCATTGCTATGCTGGCAAAATTCCAACCGCCGCATCCTCACCATTCGTCTGATGATTGACCCAACAACAATTTTCCTAGTTAAGGGCATGTTATTTGTCTACTTTTGTTTGCGCACATCGTAGAGACCCACACGAGTGGTTGAGTAATGTGTTTGTCAAGGTACGGTGGTTGAGACAGCGGAGTAAATATAGAAACTACTTCACTCTGAGCATTCTCTATGCCAGCAAAGACGGATTCGACGTGGATACGAGGCCAGTGGTGGAGGACAACGATGGCGAGAGGTAAGTTACAAGCAAAAATTGGGTGGAGACGATAAATCTACTAGGCATATAACTTTAATTAGGTCCAGATGATGTGTAGAACATCCAACAATCATTGCCAAAAACCTTTAATACCCATCATTAAAAAGATTTCTCTAAAAAATTTTAATGTACAAAATAGTGTGGTAAGATCAAAAACAAGAAAAACGATGAAGAGAGGGAGAAAAGGGACTTTGATTTATTAGATTACATTAGTTTAATTAATTTTATTTAGAATTGATTCAATTTAATTAGTTTTATTAAAATTAAATTAAATTTTAAAGTTACATAAACTCTTAGAATCACGTGGCAGTCACATTAATTATTCTGTAAGGCTTAAAAATTCATTTAAAATTACAATTTTTTTTTACTATATTATCAATAACGTGACAGAAGACAGATATGATTCGATTTATTTTGATAAAAATATTAAAGTTAAATTTACCAAAATTGTTAATACTATAATAAGATATACGATAATATGGTGTCAGACAAAAAACACGCTTAAAGCCTTAAACCGAAAAGCAGTGGAGAAAAATTATCGTTAACTTGTACTAGGTTAACAGAAGATTTGACTGGTTCCTGGACAAGAATGGCTGTAGGGTACGAGTTGAGTAATGATTCGGACCAGAGGCAGCGTGGCTTCTTGTACGAGAAATCACTTTCCCAGTAAACCAACACATATAGAAGTAACATGTATAGTACATTTACTTCCTCTTCCTCTGAATACTTCCATTCTTATTACATTACGTGAAAGCCAATTTTAACTCCCTCTTTTTTACTTCTTATATCCACTAAACCAAAATGTGAAAAGACCTCACACGGCCACTGCTTTAATTTCTTCGCCATAAATAGAATCTTTCTTTTTCATCTAACTAGGTTAACCTTAACACCTCTCTCTCACTCTCTCTGTGTCTAAATATGGTTCGTGAACTTGCTTCTGGTCTTGTGCGAAGTGCCATCAGCACCCAAAAGGGGTCATCTTAAAAAAGGAAATAAAGATAACAGAAACCAAACTTTTCTGGCCTCTATACTTCTATCTGCTTGTTACTTTTGCAGTGAGCTTGGATTGGTTATCAGAGGTAGGTTCTCCCTCTTCAGCTCTTCTTTTGCATTTTTTAAGTGCTTCTACTTATCTAGGGTTGGTTTCAGGATTCTGTGCTTCTCCTTATCTAGGGTTGGTTTCAAGATTCTGTTTTTTTTTTCCCTCTATTTTTTTAAAGTCACTCTTTCTAACTCAGTTTCACATTCTCTGCTTGATTTAGCAAAGCATCTCCTAATGTCCTCTTTGCACTTCCAACACTCTATATGCGTATTTGGTCTGTATCAATCATTAAGGAATATTTCTTCTGCATTCCCATTTGCAGAAGTATTCTCTCACTGCTGTGTTTGCTTCCCTCTTCCTCAGCTCTCTATCTTAAGCTCTATTAGACCTTCTGATTTTTTTCAAACAAAAGTTTCACTTGTTTTCTGTATAGGTAAATTATCTCTATCTAGTGGGCTTGGAATCAATTAACATCAAAGGCTTGTAATCCGGTTTGTTGAAAGATTGATCTATTGTACCTTGCCACTGAGATAGATCCACTCCCAGTTTCTAAGAATAAGAGTTCCGCTACCTCCTTTGTTGGTCTCTTCAATGTTCAAACTCTTCAATTTTATAATGTCCACTTTGATTTCCTGCTGTCTTAACTTTCACAAAATTTTGTGTGGGAAATTGTGATGGAAACTCTTCAGTCTTTCCTCATTACCGTTTGACATGATGGAAGCTAGACATTTAGTTTCTTTGTCTCGCGGAGTCAGAATCATTCTGGACAAAGTAACCGTTATTGGAAACAGATAATTGCCCAGGTCATTTTTGTTTTGTTTTTTCATGATCTGGTTCGTCACTCTTTCTTCAGTTACAACCTCGAGCATACATATGTGTATATATATACACTTCCATGGACAAGCATTCTTGTGGAGGAAAACACAGGCACACTTTTCTGTTACTGTCTAACTGAGCATTTGCGTTCTCTTCGATCGCCCATTCTTAGTCAACAAAACCGGTCTTTTATCTCCAAGTTATATCAATGGATCCATCCCGAAAATCAGTCCAAGATATTACCTCTCGTACTCTTATCTGTGAAACCCCACTTTAATTTGCACATGAAATAACCTTGGGCGATTGTGCACATGTCTAGGTTGGAAAATGACGAGAAAGAAAATCCAAATCAAGAAGATCAGCAACATAACAGCAAGGCAGGTAACATTTTCAAAGAGAAGAAGAGGGCTTTTCAAGAAAGCTGCTGAGCTCTCAACGCTCTGCGATGCTGAAATTGCCCTCATAGTGTTTTCTGCAACTGGCAAGCTCTTCGAGTACTCTAGCTCAAGGTACCATTTCTCATCCCTTACTTGTTCTCATTTTCATTGTTTTCTACTCTCCATCCACTTCTGATTTGTAATTAAGTGATTTCATTCTTCTTTATTGATTAAGATATAGAGATATGATATCATGTTGTTGGTTATTTCATTCATCATCCTATGACGGATTCTAGTCGGCTTGGTTTCTTTTAAACCGAACAAAACTGTGAAAAGAAGAGAGAACATGTGATTTAATTTCATATGTCAGAAGAGAGATGTCTCAATGTGCCTATAACCCATATAAAAACATACAAGTATTTACCAAAGAAGGGTTGGATGTTAGGAACAGCTCAGTTGTATGTATTCCTTTTACTTCTACAAAATGTATATATCATAAACTATTGCGATGCTCTCATAAAATATATATCTGTATACAAATTATTGACATTATAAATATAATTAGATGAAACTATTATGTACAAAATGGGAAAAAGTGTCCATATGCTAATGTCTGCATAAGCAGGATCTTCATATGAGTTGCAAAGTTTAAACGAGAGATCTGGTTTAAACAGCCTAAATGTATACTTTAACGGAAAAACAATGACTAACTGAAATTGATAATTGATGAGTTTATAATTGGATATGCAAACAAGATCACTTCTTTAAGCATGTATATCATTCATCATAAAGCTAGTGAGTGAAGAAAATCATGAAATGTAGACTTGAGTCCTGCACGTACATGTTAAAAAAAAGAACATTTATGCACATGCACTTCAGGTACTCTTTGCTTAATCCTGCAATTTCATGACAATAATCTACAGAATATGTCGTTTAATCGCATAGTTCCTCGAGAAAGTTGAGTAACTAATACTCATCTTTGAAATGTTTTGAAGAGGTATATATACATATATACACACACTAATACTCATCTTTGAAATGTATACCTCTTCAAAACATTTCAAAGATGAGTATAGTTTGTACCTAGAGTCAAGACAATGAGGCCTGTGTACATAATCTTTAAATCCTTAGAGAATATGAAAATAACACAATTTGTTCATGTAATTGGGACGATCAAATTATAATGAAGCCTGTGTACATAATCTTTAAATCCTTACAGAATATAAAAATAACGCAATTTGTTCTTGTGATTGCCATGTCTAGAATAAGGTAATTAATTAGGTGAGTATCATAGTTATTATTATTTCCCGGTTGTACTATGTCTGGTTTAATTTTCTGTGATAGATTCATATGTAGAGTTCCAAATCAAAAGAAATGATGATTGAAAGTGTAATATATTTTCATTCAATGGTGAAACTATTCCAGGTTTGTTGGATTATTATGAAATTTTTTGTTAAAACCATTTTCAATTCAACACTTGCGTCATTGATGATGATCGATGCAACCTATACTACAAAAATTATTTTCCTGACACAAATTCAAGAGAGAAAAAAGTTCCCCTTCAATTAAACATATAGGATCAAACTTTAGTTAAGCTTTGTTTTTGGACGTTGAGAATATTACATACAGATGTAGCAGAGCTATCTTTCACACATAAGCTAGCAAATCAAACAACAATACTAATAAAAAAAAAGAAGCTACAGTGGACTGCTGCTATTTACAAGTGATCAATATTATTAACAAACACAAATGATTGTGCTGCTTCAGTTTGAGTTTCCAACTGCAGTTACTTAGAGAAAGTAGCTCAATTATACAATTTTTAAAATCAATTATTTTAGTGTAGGTGGTCACTAAAATATCTCAAGTAATGAATTTGAGTATGCTTGAAATATACATCTTACTCTAATCTTGATTCATTTTTCATGGACAACAAATTAGTATATGCCCCCATTTAATATCGATTAATAGGCTCTAACTAACTCTCTAACCATATACATCATAGCCGTACAAATCAATGCCCTCCCAATGCCTTAATGCATAATAAATATCATATATTAATCATAAATACATCATTCATACATATACAAGGCATCATACCATGAAATGTAGTCACAAACGACATTCAAAATCATAGTTGTATCTCTATGACACCTTAAAACATGTGTTTAAATGTAATTGTAATTACACATCATGTGTTGTGCAATTTAAACATGTTAAATATGAACAAAGCCTTTAACCATAATAATTTAGTCAAAACACCCAATTTAACGTAATCTTGATTAGGGTTTCTATAATTCTACCTAAAATTGAGATATTGGAACATGCAAATAATTAATCAAGATATAAATAAATACTTAATAACACAAATAATTAAATGAGAACACTCTAATTAAAATTTACTTCTTGTTAACCGTATCTGAAATCCTTTATTTGATGTGAAAATTTTAGCAGACACTACCCAATTTTAGCTAAAATCTTCCTTTTTCTTCTTGGATTGTCCTCTCTGGAATCTCTATATATGTCTTCTTATTCTCTTCTATTTATTTTTACATGAAAACTAACTAGAATATGTCAAAAATTATTCTTGAAAAGTAATCGTAATTATTCAATATGAAACATTGGTTAACCAATGTTTTATATTAGTCAACTAATTTTCAACTAGTGTTTCATACTAGTTAATTATTATGTCCAAAAATTAAATTTCAAGATTCTTTGTCCAATATTTCATATTAGTACTCAATTAATATATTCAAAATTTGCTTTTCGAGATTCTTTGTCCTATATTTGTTAAGCAATGAAACATGACAGTTGATCAAATCCAATAGAAGTATAATTAAAGAGTCTAAGTATAGAAGGTACCTTAAAATCTTTATCTATCTCTAGAAAACTTCAAACTATTTTAATTAGTTAGCCTCATTTGAAAATCTAGAAACATATAATTTTAAGTGAAACTAAAATCTGCATGTGGGTCTACCGACAACAGCCTCTCTACTATGTAGGAGTAAGGCTACGTACTATATGACCTCTCCAGACCCTACTTCACTGCGGGATTTCAGATTGGGTGCGATGATGACGACTTAAAATACCACCCAGTTTGTATAAGATATGACCTTTTAGTTACACATTCAGAGTTTCTAAAACCTTATATTTACACCCTCCTTTGTAAACTTGATATCTTTACAGTTGTAAACGGTATTCTTAATTTTTGAAAAATATTATATTTTTGCGGCTCAGCAAACATAAACTCCAAATTAACTTCCTTTTTAGTAATGTACTAATAAAACAAACGCTTCTTTCAATAACTAATTAAAAGCTAGTTTCTTAGTTTGCTAAACCTTGACTGAATTTATTATCACTTTTTTTATTTCAAGTTAACGAATATAAAACTATTTCAATAATCTTGTTTATTAGCAAACACAAGAAACAACTTAAGCTCATCCTTATCTATATATTAGTAGAGATAGATCTCAACTATAACTTAGTTTATAAATAAGATAAAATCGCTAATATTTTTTCCATCTCCATGATCTACATTAATAAAGTCTATGTTGTATATTCATATTAAGTTATTTAAAAAAAATACATCGTAAATAAATAGTTATCTCGAATACTATATATTTTTTACTTTAAAATTATAAAAATAGAACTTATTATACTCTAACTAGAATGCAAAAGTGGTACTAAAAATAAGGATATGAGCTTACTCAGACCTTTTTAATGAAACGATCAAGTGTTTGCCAATATTCAAAGAAATAGTTTTTCAAATCATCGATCTAAATAAATGAAAGGGATAGTTAATATATATGTTTATTCTCTCCATTAGGTTTCTAGAAATTTAGATCCATCAACATTTAATTATAAATTGTGAGTTGGATAATTAATCTACCAAAATATAAAAAAATTGAAATATTTGTTTTTAATTTTAAGGTATATCGCTAGCTGCATTTGGTTAAAATAGAATTTTTTAAGGCTTGGCGCTTTTCCTATTCTAATTTAGAATCGTGTTCAATTTTGTAAAAGCTCATCTCGTCTAAGAAGTTAGGATTGTGCCCTTAAATCCAGTTGACTGCCTCATGTGCTTAGAGCACCCTTCCTTGGTGACTGCACAGGGTTTAATGTCTTTGTTGTGAAATTTATGCCTTTTCTAATAGCAAGAGGCAAATGCTAGTCAGATTGTCAGATTGTCTTTTGATCTTTAGTTGGAAATTAAACCCAAAAGCTGTAAAAGATGGCGAATTATCCCCAGAATGAGAACAAGCCCTTCAACCTAAAGCTTTGAGATTTATGAAGGCAGTAGTATTTTCGGAGTTGTTTATATTTGTTGATTTACAACTTGATTGTCTTAAGATTCAGATTGTCAGCCTTTTTCTTCTTACATTTATTCAACAGGTCATCCTTCAATTCATAGAAGTGGGAAACATAGGAACACTCCAAAACAGAAGTCAATCATTTAGGGATAGTGGGGCTAGGGTTTCAACAATGAACCCTAACAAGAATAATGGACCAAGCAAAAATATAGAGAAAAAGGGGGAAAAAAAACTAACTCCAAAACTGAATGAAGGTTCTCATTTGAGAACTAGACAGGATCTGGTTAGTAATTACACCTTTACTTCCAATTAATTTGTGCTAGTACATAGAATGGAAGTCATCAATGTTTAAATATCTATGAAGAACAGGTAGCATATAGTGGTTGGCTCTTAGGGCAACGAGGTTTAACTATCTCAATAAATGAATTTAGCATGATGTACGAATATCAAGATAGTCTTACAGAACAGTAAAGAAGAAGAGGATCAACAATAACTGTAGAAGTAGACCTGCAGTTCTTCTAAGTTCTCTTCCTAAGAAGAGTTACACTGGAGATGATGGCCAACATTTTTTTTGCTAAAGTGTGACGCAGGTTATTGAGAGGCACAATCTGCAGTCAAAGAACCTTGATAAATTGGTGCAACCGTCTCTTGAACTGCAAGTATGAGTTTCTTTTTCCTTCCATGAGACTTGTTGAACTTTAAAGATAATGAAATTCTTTCTAATTTTTTTAAATATGATAGTCTTATAATTGTATATTTTTGTAGTTCTCGGCTTTTATAAATGGATAGGGGATGGATAAA
>JAOTBA010000205.1:29166063-29187991 GCA_025629845.1 Erythroxylum squamatum
GGTTCGAGTACCAAAGAGGACAATACCTTTGAAGGTTGTGGTCGCGTGCCAACTTGGGGTATACTGGACCTAGTTCGCCCCGGTACACAAAACACGGACCCAACACCAACTATCTTTTAAGCCTAAATTCATACCACCTCAAAATTCACCACAAAAGACACCAAGTTCACCGTCCAAGCCAATTCACCATCACCATACACCCTAAAAGTTCCATACACACCCAGCAACTCTCAAAGCCCCAAAACCAAGCTTAGATGCTTCAAATGTCAAGGGTATGGGCATTTTCAATCTGAGTGCCCAAATAGGAAGGTTATGACTTTGAAGGAGATGGAAGAGATTGATAATGAGCTTGAAGAATCTATCCTTTTTGGGGATGAAGAACATTAGGAGGAAAATGGTAGTGATGAAACAATTGTGGCTAGTGGAGAGGAAATAGAGGCAGAATTGCTAGTTTTGCTTAGAATTCTTAATAGTGAAAAAGGAGGTGAAGATTGGAAGAGAAAATCATTCTTCCACACAAAATGTGTAACCGGAGGGAAGAAATGCAATGTTTTGATAGATAGTGGAGCTTGTGAGAATGTGGTCTCAACTGAAATGGTGGACAAGCTTAGCTTGAAAACCGACCCCATTCCATGTCCTTATAAACTCACTTGACTTGACAAGAAGCATGAGATCAAATTTGCAAAGAGATGTCTCGTTCCTTTTGCAATTGGGAAGTATGAAGATGAAGTGTGGTGTCATGTTATTCCAATATCGGCTTGTCACTTGCTTTTGGGCAGACCATGGTTGTATGATAGGGATGTTAGTCATCACGGAAGAGCAAACACATATTCCTTGAAGCATGAGGGAAGAAAATACTTGCTAACTCCTATGAAGTCGGATGTGAAGAATAGGGCAGAAAATGGGGTTTTTTGATGAGTATTGAAGAGAAGAAGGTTATTGTTGATGGGTTGCCTTCATTTGCACCATTGGATGTGGAAGATGATGTGAGACCGAGGCCACCAATTCTTGGAGTTGTACAACACTTGATTGATCAATTTCCTAAAGTTTTTCTTAGTGAACTTTCTAAGGGGCTGCCACCTATGGGAAGTATCCAACATGAGATCAATTTTATACTGGGGGCAATTATTCCACACAAGCAATCTTATAGGATGAGTCCTAAAGAAGGTGAAGCTTTGCAAAATATTATGGAGGAGTTGTTAGAGAGAGAGTTCATTCAGCCATCAACTGGCCCATGTGTAGTTCCCGCTTTTATGGTTCCAAAGAAAAATGGGCAGTGGAGGATGGTATAGATTCAAGGGCAGTTAACAAAATTACCGTCAAGTATAGATATCTAATTCCTAGACTTGATGACATGCTTGACCATCTTCATGGAGCAACAATCTTTACCAGACTTGATCTTGCCAATGGATTTCATCAAATCCGTGTGAGAGAGAGAGATGAGTGGAAAACAACATTCAAAACAAAGGAGGGACTTTATGAGTGGTTAGTCATGCCGATGGGAATGTCAAATTCTCCATTAACTTTCATGAGGCTAATGAATGAGGTACTAAAACCTTTCCTTCACAAATTTGTTGAAGTATATTTTGATGATATTCTAATCTTTTTCAAATCTTTAGATGAACACATGATGCATTTGAGAAGTGTCTTTGAGGTCTTAGATAGTGAGTCTTTGTATGCTAATGTTGACAAATGCCATTTTTGTGATCATTCATTGACATTCCTAGGATTTGTCATTAACTATGATGGAATTAGAATGGATCCCTCAAAGGTCCAAGCAATTTTAGATTGGTAGGTCCCAACTAGCCTTTTTTCAAGTTAGAAGCTTTCATAGGTTTTGCTCATTTTATAGGAGATTCATTAGGAACTTTAGTACAATCATTGCTCCTATAACCGAATGCATGAAAAAGGTGAATTTAAGTGGACTAATCAAGCCACAATTGCATTCAACACTTTGAAAATTTTGATCACAAAAGCACCTATTTTGGCTTTAGCTAATTTTAGTGCACCACTTGAACTTGAGTGTGACGCAAGTAGGGTAGGAATAGGGGCTGTTTTGAGCTAAGAAGGTAAACCAATTGCATTCTTTAGTGAAAAACTCAATGAAGCTAGGAAAAGATACACAACTTATGATAAAGAGTTTTATGCAATTGTTAGGGCTGTTAGACATTTCTGGTCCTATTTAATGGCCAACCCTTTCATTCTCTTCATTGATTATGATGCTCTAAAATACATCCAAAGTCAAGCCAACCTGAGTCATAAACATGCTATTTGGATTGAATTTCTCCAATCTTTTAACTTTGTTATAAAGTATAAAAAAGGGACCACAAATGTAGTTGTCGATTCTTTGTCTAGAAAGTTTGTCTTGTTAAGCTCAATGCATGCACATGTTATAGGTCATTAGGGGGTTGTATAGGAGTGATAAAGATTTTGGTGAGATATTTTCTAGGACTAAAGAAAATAATGGTGCAATTAGGGATTTTGTGATTCATAATGGTTACTTGTTCAAAAATAGTTCTTGTTGTGTTCCTAATTGTTCTTGTTGTGTTTTTAATAGTCCACGGGGGTGGACTTGTTGGCCATTTTAGGAGGAACAAATCCTTTGCACTAGCCAATTTCAACTTCTTTTGGTCGGGGATGTTTAGGGAAGTAGCTAGACTTGTGAGTGGTTGTAACATATGTAGTAGATCAAAAATGACATCTAAGCCCACGACCTTTACACACCTTTACCTATACCAAATAGCCCTTGGGAGGATGTAAGCATGGATTTTGTCTTAGGATTGCCTAGAACAAAGAGGGGTTTTGATAGCATAATGGTTGTTGCAAACAAAATTTCTAAAATGGCTCATTTCATTCCATGTTCCAAGTCTAATGATGCTCAACATGTGATGGATCTTTATTTTCAAGATGTTGTCAAATTGCATGGCATTCTAAGAAGTACTATGAGTGATACAGATGTGAAGTTTGTGAGCCACTTTTGGAGAGTGTTATGGGCTAGATTAGGAACCAAACTTAAATTTAGCACAACCTTTCACCCACAAACTGATGGCCAGACTGAGGTAGTTAATAGGTCACTTGGGGGAATTTTGAGAAGTCTTTTGAGAGGGAAAACTAATAATTGGGATGCTATGTTGCCACAAGCAGAATTTGCATACAATTGTTCCAGGTCTAAGTCAACCGAATTCTCATCGTTTGAAGTTGTCTATGGGGCCAATCCATTGACACCAATCTGCCTTAGCCCATTTGTGAAAGATGGGCCTTTCAAAAGCTTGCAAGCCGAAGAAGAGACCTCAAGATATTGTCAACATTCATGAGCAGGTCAAAGAGAACATTAGGGAGCATAATGAAGCCTACACAAGACAAGCCAAGAAGAAGAAAGCCATGGAGTTCAAGGAAGGTGATTGGGTTTATTTGAGAAAAGAGAGATTTGCCAAGGCTAAGAAGTCCAAGTTAAGTGATAGAGCTGGTGGTCCGTTCAAAGTGATTAAGAAAATCAACAACAATGCCTACAAAATTAAGCTACTGGCCTATTACCAAATGTCCAACAGTTTCATTGTAAGTGATCTAAAACTTTGGTCCGGTTTAAGACTATTTTTGGTTCGTTTTGACTTGTTTTATTTGCTTTTTCATTTCAGCTGATTGAGGTATTAATATGTGTTTATTTTTCTGTTTTAATTGTCTTAATATCATCAGTTTAGGAAGTTGAGGAGTCGAGTTATGTGGCTGTCCAAACTTTCCTATTTTAGTTTGTTTTCTTTCCTATTTTGATTGGTGCAGAAAAAGTTTATGAAAACTTGTGAGATTTCTCTCTCAAAGTTGGTAGATCATATGTCAAGGATTTGATTGTTTCTCCGAAAATGATCTGGGCTTGTGTGTTTTCCGAAAACACTCAAAATTGTGTTTGTTCCGTTTATGTGATTACTAGATTCTGTCCAACCAGTTGTTCAAGAAATTTCATAACTTTTTGTATAATTGTCCGATTTAGGTGATTCCAAAGCTGTTCTGTTGTTCACATCCTGAATTAAAATCTCCAGAAGGATATGTTACCCAGTTTGACTCATAACTTACTCAAAATTCTTAGTTTTCTCAACCCTTGTTGATCAACCGCCCATCCAGACATGTCTTCAGAAAACCCAGCCTAACTCACCCGTCTCTTATTCGATTTAACCTATTCTTAAGCCTAAATTGTAGTTCATAAAAATTTCTACAAGTTTCCCATATTGTCCAGAATTCAGTTCCCATCCAATATCCCAGAAATCGCCTTCAAAAACCTAGTTTCAGTTTTATCCGATAAAATTCAGTTTTAACCAAACAACTTCAAATCGCACCAAAATCAATTCTGATCACCTTCAGGCCTATTCTCCATCACTTCAGCTTCTTATGCAATGGTTGTTAATAGAGAATCAACAAAGCTTTTTAAAGCTAATCAAATTCCACGGAAGTTCTTTCCAAGATTACAACCTTACATATTAATAAAAATCCTTCCTTTAAGTACCATTATAGATACAATAAGCTCAAGCTATCCCAACTTCTTTTTTCTGATGATCTTCTCATGCTTTACGGAGCAAATAAATCTTCTATATTGACTTTAATTGACTTCTTGGAAGTTTACAAGACAACATCAGGACTTACTTTCAATCTAGTTAAGAGCTTTATCATGTTATCTATTGGTTCCTCCCCAAACATTAGTGAATTTGCTACATCTTTGGGTTGAAGTTAACTAAACCCATTTTTATATACTTTGGAGTTCCCATCTCAAATAAAAACCTAGCTATTGATGATTGTAACTCCTTAGTTAGCTTAATTCAGTAAAGACTACAAATATGGTGTAATAAAGCCTTGTCTTATAAGGGTAGACTACAACTTACATTTCTATCCTTAGCAACTTATACACATATTAGTATGCTCATCTAGCCATTCCTAAAGATGTTAAGAAGACCATTTACAAATCTTTCAGAGAATTTATTTGGAATGGAAGTAGCTCTTTAAGAAAAATCCCTAACATCAGATGAAATTTGATTTGCCAACCTAAACAACTTGGTGGTCTGGATATTATCTCTTTAAGGAGAATTAGTAAGATCCTACTTGCTAAGAAATTATGAAAACTCTACATTAATTTTTTTGGGTGAAATGGATTCATAATTATTATTTGGAAAAGGAAAGTATTAGGTCGTTTCTCCTAGTGTTGTACATTTTTAGACCTTCCAACAAATATTGTAACTAAGGGAGACTATACAATCTCTTATCCTTCATAAAGTTGGTAATAGAAAGCCTACAGACCAATGGTTTGACAATTGGCATCCTTTAGGTCCTTTGCATAGAATCAATAGGATGGCATCAAAATAATTATCCTTCTTAATGTCAAAGTTCAATCTATTGCTAGGAATAACAACTGGTTTTGGTCTTATAGCTTAAGAGGAAGTGACAATGTCATTATAAATTGGCCTGCATATTTCCCAGACCAAACTAAAGAGGATTCCCATTATATGGATAATTGATAAATCTAAACAAAATTTCCACTGTTTCCCATAAATGGATATTCTTAGAGACTATCACTTATTTCCCTTGGTATAAACTAATTTAGGATTTGCATATCTTGCTATCTCACTTATTCATTATGTGGTTAGTTGCTTAAGGTAGACTCAAGACTAAAGATATATTGAAATTATACATACCTGATATCAAATATTTGTCATGCCAGGAACTTTATGAAAGCCTAAACCACCTTTTCTTTGCATGCAAATTTTCCACATGCCTATGGATTCAACTTTTAAGCATTTTCAATCTATACACTTCTACTAATGGGTAGTTGGATATCCTTAATTAGATCACTAATCTAAAGATGAGGAATAAAGTAGACTTAAAGCTTTTCAAGAAGAATTTTGATACTTTGGTATATTCTATTTAGAAAGAAAGGAATTCAAGGATATTTAGAAATTAATCTTGTACATTAGAGGAAACTACAAGAAGGATTTTTCCTTAAAACTAGATCCTATGACATAGTAAAAAGACTACGCCGAACCTTTCACTAGAGGTAAATTGCAAATTATCTATCAATTATGTCTAGCTCAACTCTCTTTTGTTTAGAGTGTTTACATAAGTGCTAGTAATAGGTGTGTTGTTGTTTCTGTCTCTACAAGTGTCTACGATTGGTCGAAAATGCCATTGAGTTGTAGCCATATTGCTTAATTTATACAATTGCCATTGAGTTGTAGCTGTACTTTTTTAATAGATATGACTTTTTGGACAGCTAAAATATATCTTTTTAAGAAGCTAAAATTTGGAGCTTCTAAAAAAAGTCTCTTAAATGACTTTTTTGTGTGTATTTTTCAGATTAATTAATGAGCCTCTTAAAAGGATTGCATATATACAGTCAGCCAACTTGTAATCTAAGTAACTTTTTAGATGAGCTTTTGGAAGGTTAATAAGCACTTTTCTCCAACACAAAAGCCTTTTTTAAGAAAAATAGGTATTTGGTTGTAAAATAAAAAAGTATTTTTTTAATAAATATGACTTTTTGATAGCTAAACTACAACTTTTTAAGAGGCTCAAATTTGGAGAAAAAGCCTTTTAAATGACATTTTCGGGTAGATTTTTCAGATCAATTAATGAGCCTATTTTTTAGTCCTTTTTGCCCTTATGTTTTATACGTAATTCTCACAATACCTACAAACTCATCTTCATATTTATCTTATAAACCCATTATTTGGCTTTTTTTGTATATTTTAATATTTATTTTTGATATTAGTTTTACTTATATTATAATCCATATAAAAAATTTAGTTATATATATTTTCATTTATGTTTTATATGGTGCAAAATTATATAATAATTAATATATTGTGCTTTATGTTTAGTACAGTTTAAATAATATTTATATGCATAAATAATTTTTGTTACAAAATAAAATATAGTTAAAATTAAAAGTATTTTTTTATATTACTAAACATTTGACTGTATGAAGCTCGTTTAAAAATATTCTTTTTAAATAAAAGTTAAACAGTCAATTGATTTCTTAGAAAAATTATTCTAAAAAAGAAGCTCAACTTACAAAAGTTCCGCTAGAATAAGCCCAACTAAATATATATATATATATATATATAAAGAAATGGAGAGTCCGGTCAATGATCAATTCATTTGTCTCGGAGGATTTTGATCATTTGCGTCAGAAGAAACTTTTGATCTTTGAACCCTGTGAGTACAGCAAGGGGCGCATCAAGTCGCCAACTTTTTCGCCAGAAGAAAACCAGAGATGGAAAATACTGAAGATATGGACAGGAAAAATGGGACCTCTGCCTCTAAAGATGGTTCAATTTGTGGATATGACTCTCTGCACCAACTCTTGAGCACCAACCTCAAGCCCCATCTTTTCAAGGTAGAAAGTTCTCCTTTCTTGTTTTCTCTTCGTTTCTTGTGTTGGGATTTGCATATGAATCTTCGAAATACTGAGTTGATTTTATGTTTTCACTGATTAATAAAAGTCAAATTGGTTCAGGCCCACCTGCAGATTATTATTTTAAAGATGTGAACGGCTATTATGTGCCTATTTGAACCGTGTAGTGGATTAATTGTGGGTTCTGAATATTCTCTCTTGCTAAGATTTTATTCCATTAAAATGCCATGTTAGTCAACTGCAGCATTGTATCCTTTAGTATAGCGTGAGTAATAATCAATATGATTGATGTTTTTTCAGGAGGTCAGTCGTTTACTTCTAGGATTGAATTGCGGAGAGGCGCTTGAAACTATTGATCTTCCGGAGTCTGCTAAAGCTCTGTCTTCACAACATGATTTTGATCTCCAGGTAGAAGTACCCGTTTGATGTATTCGTGTTGCTTTCCAGATCTACTCAATTTTAAATCTTTTCAGGCCTTCTGCTTTGGAGCTGACAAAGAGGTATTAAGAGATCCTCGAGTTGTTAGGGTAGGTTTGATTCAGAACTCAATTACACTTCCAACAACTGCCACCTTTCCAGAGCAAAAGAGGGCTATCTTTCAGAAGTTAAAACCAATTATTGATGCAGCAGGTGCTTCAGGAGTCAACATATTATGCTTGCAAGTAAGTTTAAAGAAACTATTGAACTCAATTAGTTAATACATGTCTAGGTAGCCTGCAATATAAAACTTCTCATGTAACATTAAAACAGGAAGCGTGGACGATGCCATTTGCCTTTTGCACTAGGGAGAAGAGATGGTGTGAATTTGCAGAGCCTGTTGATGGGGAGTCAACACAGTTTCTCCAAAAATATGCACAGAAATACAATATGGTGGTCATAAGCCCAATTCTTGAGAGAGATATTAATCATGGAGAAACTCTTTGGAACACTGCTGTAATAATTGGAAATCATGGAAACATAATTGGCAAGCACAGGAAGGTAACTGATAATATTCTTTTGTCTTATATGTTGCTATTAGAATATTTTGTCTACCTATTATTGAAACATTTCTTTTCGCAGAACCATATACCCAGAGTTGGTGACTTCAATGAAAGTACCTATTACATGGAAGGAAATACTGGGCATCCAGTGTTTGAGACAGCTTTTGGAAAGATCGCCGTCAATATATGTTATGGGAGGCACCATCCTTTGAATTGGTTAGCATTTGGACTTAATGGTGCAGAGATTGTTTTCAATCCTTCTGCGACTGTGGGTGAACTCAGTGAACCAATGTGGCCTATTGAGGTTACTTCTTACCCTTTGTTCAATCTTTGATCTGTTGCTTCTGTATAGGTGTTCTGTTATTGTGCTTATTGGTGATTCTTTCTTATTTCGTGGTCTGGACTAACAATGAGCTCATTGGAAGAGTTGTTTTGAGCAGAAACCATAGGATCTTTCATTTTGAGGATTTTCAAGTGAAATAAGTTATGACATTTTTTCAAGGTCTTATCCACTTTTTCATGCTAACTTAGTTTGTCCTATCTCAGTCATTGGTGTGAAACTCAGAAGATGGTTATACTGCAACTCAAGTAACAATGTTATTCATGGTTTTACAGGCACGCAATGCTGCAATAGCCAATAGCTACTTTGTCGCGTCAATAAACCGGGTTGGTACTGAGATATTTCCAAATCCATTTACTTCTGGTGATGGGAAACCACAACATGCAGATTTTGGTCATTTCTATGGTTCTAGTCATTTTTCAGCACCAGATGCTTCTTGCACACCTTCTCTTTCTCGTCACAAAGATGGCCTGTTGATTTCAGACATGGATCTAAACCTCTGTAGACAACTCAAAGACAAGTGGGGTTTTCGAATGACAGCCCGGTATGAGGTCTATGCTGACTTGCTTTCCCATTATTTGAAGCCAGACTTTGAGCCTCAGGTCATATCTGATCCCTTGTTGCATAAGAAGTCCTTGTAAGTTCCAGGTAGCTCTCAAATTCGTAAACCCCAAGAATTTATAGCTCTGTTTCACTTCTGTATTTAGTTGCAATGAAATAATTGTTAGAGGTTGAAGTTTGTAATTGTTGACCACAAGTTTATTTCTCGTGGAATAAATTATCATGGAATGAATGTGATGATGAATTGTTAAATGATGTGTAGATAACTTCTTAAGAATGTCTTGCCACCAACATTTGTATTGCCCATTTTCCTTTAATCCACCTCAATTAAAATTGATGCGTAACATTGCCCCTATTCCTTTGTATTCACTTTCAGAATTCTTGTGGTGCTTGCATGCATAATTAAGTTGTTTCATGCTAAGTCTAGAGCAAACAAGTAACACCCTTGAAAGGAAGAGATAGAAGGAGTAGGAAATGATTCTAGGGAGGGAAATACTTGAAGACTTCCAAATGAGAAAAAGAGTGATAGGAATGTAACTATAAATTCAATCTAATGCACCCTCTGGCTTTACTATTATTTACCTTTCAAACAACTGGTGGATAAACCAATGCAAAGCGAAGGCACACCAAACATTCTTTTATGTAGGAGAATTACACATAATTGTAGTTATTTACCCATCTGGATTTTACACCTACGTTGGCAAGTGCTACAATTGGAAGTGTTAGTCTAGTTTTACTTCATTTGTCCACAGCTTCTTCCTGACTAGCATTGCTATTTTCATCTAGTCCATCATAACCACACAATTGGAAGTGTTAGTCTAGTTTTACTTCATTTGTCCACAGCTTCTTCCTGACTAACATTGCTATTTTCATCTACTCCATCATAACCACAACTGCTGTGTGAATGGTGTTGCCCCTTATTATGTTTATTGGGACAGCTTGAGGCATACCTACACTCGTTCCGTTCTTGATGCTTCACTGCTGAGCAAATAATATGATTATATCAGTTTTTCTTAGGCAAAATAGAAAATAAACAGTCTTGTAGAAAATAGCAAAAGAAGTTAAAAGGAAAATAAAAGACATTTGTCGGAGAGAATCAAAGGAAATCACCAGTTACAGATGCCTTAGCTGGCAAACTAGACGCGCTCTCATGGTAGACCAGCGAAACTAGAGCACATGCGAGGCCAAGGAGAAGAAAGATTCTCGAATCGGTCATTTTCATCATGGGCACCACTCGTATATCAATGTCACGTTCCTTGTTGAATCTCAACTTATTGGATTTAGAGGGTGAGTAGCTAAGACGGCAGGACTCTATAGAATCACGAACTTGGTACCACACCAAAAATGCTGGATGTTAAAGTCCATGTGTTTCTTCCTTGTAAGAACTGTCCTCTTTTGATCATGACTAAACCCAGGTTGGATATATTAAGAAATTGGAGCATGATTCCATCTTGCATAGAATGGTAGAAATACAAATTTTTTTTGTTAAACTTCTCCAAAGTTTTGATCACTTTAAATTTCATGACTTTTATTAAAAAAATTGATCTTTTCTTATAACTTTTTTATAATCAATTTTGAAAACAAGTTCATTGTTACTATTATAATCGTACAAGTATCCAACATCTAATAATATTCACAAAAAACTCAGTAAATAGTATTGGAAGGCATAAGTTAGGAGCTTTATCTCCTTTAGAGTCTACACTATTTATAATAGAACTTAAGCTTTTAATAATTTTGTTAAATTATAATTATAATTTATAAATTTAATTAGAATCAAAATTAATTCTAATTAAATAACAATTAAGTTCAAATAAGATTTAATATCTCATATTGATCCTTATTTATTAAATATTTCAAAATTATTCTTTAAAATTTCTCAAACTTTTCAATCCAAGTCTAATTTGATTAAATTACATTTTCCCTCTTCAACTGTTATTTGTTTGTAATTTATATTTATAGGTCAAGATTGAAGTGGAAAACACAGAAGAAGCGGAAAACAGAGAAGAAGCGGAAAACACAAAAGAAGTAGAAAACACAGAAGAAGCAAAAACACAGACGAAACGGAAAATACAGAAGAAGCAAAAAACACAAAAAAGCAGGAAAACACAGACGATAAAGAGATGAAGATACTCTAGTACGTCGGACAGTTGGTCAGTTGGAGTTAATTACAGAACTCAACTGAATAACAGTTTCTACAAGAAACAAGAAGCAGCTATCAAGAAGCAGTTGGAGCCTTAGGCTATAAATACTAGTCGTAGTCGAAGACTGAACAACTTTCAACTTTTAGCTTTCAAGTTATTACTTACAAAGAAAAATTCTGTATTCAAAGTGCGATACATGAGAGCAAACTCTACTGTAACAAAAAGCTCACAATATCTTTCTAGTGAGAGATAGAAAAGGCTAAGAGCTTGAAGATGCTAAGATAGTAGAAAGAATACTTTGTGTAAGAGACCTGAAGAGGCTCTGAAAAGGACGAAAAGAATACTTGTAAAATTGAAGAAGTATAGTGAAATCTCAGACGAATTCTGAGGATTGGACGTAGCCCAAGGTTTTGGGTGAACCAGTATAAAATCGCAGTTTTTATCTTTTAACCTTTCACTTTGATTTCTCTTGTTCTTAAATAAGTATATAGAAGTTATTTGCGATTTAACCACGTAGTTATTTTTGTATAACATTTTTGGTATTCATTTAATAGTTTGAAAAAGTTCTTTTAAAGAAATATCAAAGGTTTTTGTATTCACGAAAATAATACACAATTCAACCCTCCTTCTTGTGCATTTTGTATATTAAACGTGAATTCTATATTAACAAGTGATTTACTTCAGTGGCATACCATGCAACTTGAAAATATGATCCATAAAAGTTTTAGCAACCTTTTCCATAGTATAACGATGGTGTAAAGGAAGAAAATGAGCGTATTTTGTCCCATTAACAACTAAGAAAATCACCAAATATCCCTTCGATAATGGAAAACCTTCCATGAAATCCATACTAATATTAGTCCATAAATGTTAAGGAATAGGTAAAGGCTGAAGTAGCCTAGGTGAAGCAGTAGTTTCATTTTTATTCCTATGGAAAACTTCACATTTACACAAAAACTCTTTAACATTTCTTTGTAACTTCCGCCAGGAAAAAGAAAAAAACCTTTTATAAGTTCCCATCCAACCAGAATGTCCTTCGTAAACAGTTGTATATGATAGATCAATTAATTTGAGACGAAGAGGTGTCGAGTTCCCAACCACTAAACACCCCTTCCATCGTAAAACATCATTGGTCCATGTATAAATCATTCCTTTATACTCACCCTGCTAAATCTGCTGAATTAATTTTTGAAGAGTTATATCATGTTGCTAACTTTCTTTGATTTCTGAGAGTAACCTTGTTCTTACTTGAAAAATGGTTAAGGTGAATAGCTCAGAGCTAGTCACCTTTGATAAGGAATATGCAGTAGAGTTGTCTATTCCTTTTTTTTTTTACTTAATAGAAAAATAAAAAACCAACAATTCTAGAAGCCAATTTTGTTGGAAGGGATTTGTAATTTTCTGATCCATTAAGTATTTCAGACTTTGATGACCTGTTTGCATCATGAAATGTCTTCCAGTTAAGTAATGAGACCATTGTTTCACCACCATAACTAAAGCTAGAAACTCTTTTTCATAAACAAAGAGGTTTATATATTTATTGGATATCATTTTGCTCACGAATGCTATAGGATGATTTTCCTGCATGAGTATTGCATTTATTCCTTCTCCACTCACATCAAGTTCTATCATAAATTCTTCCACAAAATCAGCAAGAGCTAGCACATCATCCATTTTCAAAGCCTACTTTATAGTTGAGAATGCAATTAATGCCTCATCTGTCCAATGAAATGAATCTTTCTTTAACATATTGGTTAGAGGCTTGCTCATTTGTCAATAACCCAAATAAATCTTCTATAATAACAACATAGGCCCAAAAATCCTCTGAGTTGTCTAACATTTTTTGGTTGTGCCAAGTAGACACCTCCTGAATCTTGTATGGATCTATTGATACACCATTGCCACTTATAATATGTCCTAAATATTCCACTTGAGGAACCTTAAAAGAAAACTTAGATAATTTTATGTACAATTGTTGTTCTTTTAAAGTCTTCAACACCAACTATAGATGGTTCAAATGCAATTCAAAGGATCAACTATATATCAAAATGTTATTAAAAAACACAAGTACAAACCTTCATAAATACAACTTGAAGATTTTTATTAAGCTTTGAAATGTGGTCGGTGCATTTGTCAACCCAAAAGACATTACAAGAAATTCATAATGTCTTTCATGAGTTATAAAAGCTATTTTATAAATGTCATCTTTATGCTCTCTTATTTAATGGTATCCTGCTCTAAGATCCAGCTTAGAAAGCATTGTGCACCATTTAACTCATCGATAATTCTTTCACTAAAGGAATAGCAAAATTTTTCTTTATGGTGCATTGATTTAGGGATCTATAGTCGACAAAAAAACACTACGATCCATCTTTCTTCTTAATCAAAACCACTAGAGCTGAGAAGGGACTAATGCTTTGTATAATGATACCCTGTTGTGCCATATCCTCCACCAATTTTTCCACAATGCATTTCTATACTCTAGAGTACCTGTAGGGTTAAAGATTTACAACCTCTATCCCTTCCTTCAATGGTATTCTATAATCATGGAATCTAGATGGAGGCAATCCTCTTAGTTCTTTAAAAACATCACTGAACTATTTAATAATTTGTGTAGTTGTTCATGGAATTCTCCAAGTAGGTCTCTGGCATTTGCTTCCACCTGTGAAGTTCTCAATTATGCTTGTTGATCAACATTTCTTTTAGTATATCCTTCTTGATGTACTACCATAAAACAATAGATAACATCCTTGTCATTCCACACCTGTGTTAATTTCTTCTAAGGTATTTCCACCAAATTTCTATATCCTTTACCAATTTCATCTCTTTACCACACCAACAAAACTTCATGGTTCCTTTTTAGTAATTAAACACTATGTCATTCAGTATGGATAAACACTAAAGCCCCAACACCATATCAGTTCCACTTATATCAATTATCAAGGCATCTATGCAAAATTCTTTTCCCTCCATTTGCCATTTGAGATTTCGACAGACATGGGTGGTGCATCTTAAGTTTATTCCTCCTCCTACCATAATTGATAATTCCTTCACCTCCTTTAACTCTTTACCAATTATAGATACTAAATTTTTATCCACAAAATTATTAATACTCCCCCCATCCATTAATATATGAATAACATTTCCTTCTATCAAAGCTTGCACTTGAATATGTTGATATTTCATTATAGCCACCACAGATATGGCTTGCAGTGATATGATTGGTAACTCCTCTTCTTCAACTTCCTTAACTTCCTTATTCTCCACCTCTTCCACTACCACATACGTCTATAAAATTTCTTCATGTACTTATCACAAAGGATGTATTTTTCTTCATGTCAGAAACATAATCTCTTGGCTCTACATCCATTTCTTTGCGAAGTGGTTTTTCTCTATTTCAACTGTTTTTCTCCTTTTTGATTTCCATGCACAGGAGAAGGCAACAATCCTTGTGAGGATTTTAATATGTTTAGCAAGTTTCCAACATAATTCAAACCTCTTTGATTGAACCTTCATATCATCCCACAATGTACTACCACCATTTCATGTTTCCTCTCTAGATCATATGCTTGTTGAAGAGTCCTAGGATTCCATAACTTCACTAGATACTTAATCTCCCCTTCAATCCTTTCAAAAACATACTAACCAAATAGGTTTTGGCATTACCGAGTTTTGTGATAACATATCAAACTTCGCATAGGACTCCTTTATTGTTCCTCTTTGCTTTAATTCCTTCAATCCCCCCACCAGATCTTCAAAAGTTTCTTCTCCAAATCTTTATTCCAATGCCAACAGATACTCACCCAAACTAGGAGGATCTGAGGTTAATCTGTTCCTCACATACAAATCATGTCAAGCTAAGGCTTCACCCTTCAAGTAAATTGTAACTAAACCTAAATTTAATTTCATTGGTGTTTGGTCTAGTGTAAAAACATTGCTCATATTTAAACACCCATGCTCGAAGATTTTCACCTTTGAACACTGACAACTCAATCTTACTACACCGCATAGGAATGATGTAATGTCCCCTATAGTAATCATCTCCATTCTAGCTTCGGGAACCCTCTGATCAATATTTCGTAGTACGTCATTGTCACCGTTATCTTTTTGATATAACTACATGATCCACTCCTTCAATTCTTGTATGCTCTATTCATGTCTTATCTCCAACTCTTGCACATGATTTCGTAGACCTTCCTCCACTTGCCTCCATTATTGACCTCTAGTTCCTTCTACCATGTCACAATGTCTGCTATAGTCCAGGATCTCTACTCTAATACCAATTTATGTTATAAGATTATTATGATTTAGCTATATGAGAGATTAGGAATTAAGAACAAATTACTAAGAAGCAATAACGAAGAGATAGAAATAGAAGAAGAAGAGACCAAAAGTTATAGAGAGAGAAAAATCGGTTAAACTGTTATTTCATTAGTTCTCCCTTTTCTCCTCTAACAGTTATATTAACGACTACAATAACTGTTAGTGGCCATCCAATTATAACGTAACAAATGTCCATATACATGACAATGTTTCAATTATTTATGTAGTATTACAATACTACGTTGTTTACATTCACGCATTCACTCTTCGGCTATCAAGCTCCTATCACTATGTGCTTTCTAATGACAGAGGCTATGAGGTCTTAAATCCCTAATTTGGCTATGTCTAGATGATACGGAGGGTTTTCTAACCTACTTTAGCATATGGTGCACTTAGAGGAAAATGGGGTAAGTGGAATTCTTCTATACCTGCATAAGAATAGCTAACTCCATTTGTGTGGTACCTAATTTTGTTTCTCACTCATTTTAATGAACCAAAATTTTATTTTTTTTAAAAAAATATAGAATTTTGTTTAAGAAAAACATAAAACTTATATTAGTGATTGATAAAAAGGAAAAATTTGTAGGGTAACTATACATTTTTTTAAAAGTTGAATTGCATGTTTTGTATAAATGATAGTGGATGTATGTGCCAAAAAATAGTGATGACATCCTAAAAAAATTTGTATTCTTAGGGTATAATCAAATTTACCATTAACAAAAATCTTAGAATATGAAAATTAACTAAACAAGGACTTATCCAAAATTGAATACATGAATTTCATTATTAGTGAAGATAAAAAGTTAAATTAGACTTTTATTTTTTTAAAAAATTCAATTTAAACTCAAATATTTTGAAAAATTTAGAAAGAATTTTAATATTTTAGAAACGTTTATTTTGAACTTTAACTCAACTTTTTCCGTCAGTCCTTTATTAAAAAAATATATCTATCATTTATCATTTTTTATAGGTCTTTTGCTAAATATGTATTATATGTGGTATGTGCGGCTTAAAAAATAAAAAGAATTTTAAAGATAATTTTTTTTCTCATTTCTTTTTTTTCCCTCTCTAGCTTCTTTACTTGTCATTTATTCTTTCTTTCTTTCTTAACCATTGATTCTTTAACTAAAGAAAGAAGTAATTTAACATTACATGTGTAGATATGTATCCCAACTTGTCACGTATTCTTGACAATAGCTTTCAACGACATCACTGAGATGCTTGTTTATTGCTCCATTAACATTTCTCGATGTTGAAACCTTTCAACATCATTATTCTTTAGAGCCTTTATCCATTTATGTCAATCAACATTGTGCCTTTTTGAAAACCCGCCAACAGAAACAGTTGTTCTCCAAGGATCACATTTAGGAGATGCCCAAAACATCAAGAACCTACCAAGAAGGATCCAGAATCTATTAGACAAGTCCAATGATATGTTGGTTTTTTTAGATTCTCGACCCATATGTCGGGAGTCTTATTGTTAACTTAGGCTATCAGTCGTTTGTCATATATAATAAGCTTTTGTGACATTTCCTCTTGATTGAGTAGTTAAATCAGTTATTAAGGATTGGTTGTATCGATTGCATACCGCATAAGGGAAAATTGTTATTGATAATTATGAATTTGCACTCTGATATATTTTTTTCTCTACTCTTCTCCCTCTAGGTCTCTCATTTCTCTTATGCTTCTCTCTCGATCCATTTGCTTTCTAACCCTAATCCATTCTTTGGGTTCAGTCAGTGCATCCTTGACTTTTGGTATTAGAGCCGGTATTGGAGTGAGAGCTGGCAAGGAGGAAAAAGAAAAAAAAAAGCATTTTGACGATGACGGTGGATGCCACATAGTCAAAGTTTAAGGAGGTGCAGGTTAAGGCACTTGAACAAAAATGTGAATCATGTTAATAGTAATCCAGATTTGTTATTATTTTTGTTACTGTTGCTTAGTAACTTTTTTCGTTATTGTTCCATTTGTCATGGTTTAGTGGAGTCATTGGATAAGTTTAGTTGGCTAAATTCCTAGAAAATATGTTAGTAGTGGTTCTTTAACGTGGCTTAAAACTTGGAGTTGCAGTTGATGAGTCATATTGTGTTTAAACCAGTTTTCTATTGAATGAAGTTTGCAAGACAATTTTTTTCTTTGTTCCCTGAACATCTTCTCTTCTTTTGTTTGTTGCATATCAATGGTATCAGAGCCGGTTTCCAAAGCTTTAACTCTAACATTGACTTTTGGTATCTACAAGCTGTTCGACGAAAGTGTTGAACCAAAGGTCTTTTTAGTTCTCAATCCTCTACAGCAGCACGATGAACAACTCAATACAGGCTTCCATTCCTATTTTGGTTGGGAAAAATTACATTAGGTGGTGTGTCCAAATGAGGGTGTTGTTTGATTACCATGAATTGCTAGGTGTCATGGAGAATGGATTTCTTGATCTTGTTGCCGATGCAAGTGAAACACAAAAGACCAACCATCAGGAAAGTAAGAAGAAAGATCGGAAGGCACTGTACTATATCCATTAGGGTAATGATGTAATATTCAAGAAGATTAAAGGAGCTGCCACTTCTAAGAAAGCTTGAGATATCCTTGCAATAACATACGAAGGAGCAGAGACAGTTAAAAAGGTGCACCTACAAATCTTGAGGTGTCAATATAAGCTTCTACAAATGGAGGGATATAAATTGTCAACAGTTACGTTAATCGTTTATTAAGTTTGACAAATCAAATGAAGACATACAGAGAGGAGCTTAATGATGAGTCCAAAGTTGAGAAGATTTTAAGTACTCTTACACCCTGATTTGAGCATGTGGTTGTTGCCATAAAAGAACCTCATGATATGTTGAATATGACGATTGACGAATTGACTGGCATGCTGCAAGCCCATAAACAACGCATGATTGAGAAGCAGAAATCGAAACTGATTGAGCAAGCCTTTCAGAGTCAAGTTTCTATTAAAGGAGAATGAAGCAATCAAGAGGGCCAAAAGTATAGTAGCTCTCGCGGCAGAGGATAAGGACATAGTGGCCATCATTGTAAGGGACGTGGAGCTCAAAACAACATCAAGGGTGATTGTAATGAAGAGAATGACCAGGATAAATTAGATTTCAGCCATCGCACAAATAGAGGATGATTTTGTGGTCAAGCTAAAAGGAGGTATAAAAAAATCTAGTGTTGAATAACTCATGTCATTGACTTGGTCATTATTCAAATGAGTGCAGATTTAATGGGAATAGTGAGGAGGCTTATTTTGTAAAAGAGGGAGATGATGATGATCATGCCCTTCTGATGGTGACTGCAACCAATGAGACAACATACTACAACACCTGGTTCTTGTACACTGGATGCACAAATCATATGTGCGGCAGGAAGGAGCTATTTGCTGAACTTAATGAATCTGTTCGTTTTAGAGTCAAATTTGCTGATGATAGCACCATACCAGTGATGGGAAGGGGACAGGTATTGATTCATAAAAAGAATGGAGATCTCCAGTTCATTTTATATGTATTCTATGTACTATGGATGAAGAGCAATCTCCTTAGCTTTGGTGAACTTCTTGAAAAAGGGCATGTAGTGAACTTATTCAACAATCAGATGGTCCTGTTGGACAAGAAAGTTATAGTTGTTCTTAAGGCTCCTTTGACAAAGAATTGAATGTTTCACATCAATATTGCTACTAGTGTTTATCATTATCTTAATGTTGTAATCCAAGATGAGTCTTGGTTGTGGCACCTGCATTTTGGACATTTGAATTTTCACATTTTAAATTTATTGGTTCATAGGAATATGGTGAAGAACTCGCCTAACATTAAACACCCCATGCAGCTATATTAAACTTGCACTCTTGGAAAACACACAGACATTTGTTTATTGAGGAAAGAAACCAACATGCAAAAGTACCACTTGAACTTGTTCACTCAGACGATTGTGGCCCATTGAATGTCATGTCACTTGGTAACAGTCGATACTTCCGCACCTGTATTGATGATTTTACAAGGAAAACTTGGGTGTACTCTTTGGAGAGGAAATCTAAATTGTTTGATCTTTAAAAGGTTTAAGGCTCATATTAAGCGAGAAACTGGTCACTTTATTAAACCTTTGAGAACTGATGGAAGGGGTGAACATACATCTAATGAGTTCATTCAGTATTATAAAGAGTAGGGAATACAACATGAAACAACTTATTGCTACACTCCTCAGCATAGTGGAATCACAGAACGGAAGAATATAAATATAATGGATATGGTGACGAGCATGTTGAAAAACAAAGGTATGCTAGATTATTTTTGGTTTGAAGCTATTTTGTAACATCCCATTACCCATGTTGAGGCTATAATTGTAAATGTGAGAGATTCACTAAGAGATTAGAAATGTGTTTCATGCTCACGCATTATGTGACATGCTCATGCACATAAATATTGAATCTTTGCACATAAAAATAATGGTACATGCATTCATTGACAACTTCTAGGTATAATTGAGTTTAAATGTGATTTTACTGAAAATGAGAAATAGACGGAGATTAAAGAGTGATCTTGGTATGAGTTGTGATAAGGAAATATTTTAAAAACAAAATAGGTAGTTGACCTGGAAAAAGTTCACTAAGTATGCTTCGATTTGTTAGCCAAACTTTTTCACAAGTTATCCAAATGAGATGTTTCTTCATTGGATTAAACTAGAAACATATAGCCACATTTCTTGTAAAGACATCGAATTTAAATTCTGTCTTTAAGAGTCTCAAAATTTGTCATAAAGTTGAGAACTGGGTGCAGTACATTGGTGGATGAATGTAAAATTTTGTTTTGACTTCAGGGGAAATTCTATATTGATCTAGGTTAAACTAAATAAATTTGCCATCTTAAAGTTGTAGATCTTTCTTTTATCTTTCTAACGGTATATAGTATGAGAATTTTGGACATTGGAGTCGAAATTTTTGATCCTTATAAGAGGAGATGCTTAGGAGTACAGATGGTATCATCTATGAAGAAGCATCATCTTAAGTTGACTCTGCTTCATCTTAAGAGTTGCAACATCTTAAGTTGACTTTGCTTCGTCTTAAGTTGACTCTGTTTCGTCTTAAGGGTTGTATCGTCTTTAGTTGACTTTGCTTTGTCTTAAGTTGACTCTGCTTCGTCTTAAGAGTTGCATCGTCTTAAGTTGACTTTGCTTCGTCTTAAGTTGACTCTGCTTCGTCTACTTTTTGCTTATATGACCGAAACTTTTTCTTCTGTACACGATTCGTCTGATGCTATCGTCTAGTCCATTTTTGGCCCTACAGACAATAGAATTTGTCTTCAATGTCTTTATGAAAGATGTAGATATTGAAGTCCTCTTTCGAACCCTTTAAGAATAATCTCAATCCGATATCCCTAGAGAGAGTTATGCCAATTGTAAAATAGCTTCTGTGTACTGTTCATAACCTTCTTCCTATGGTCACTATTCATTTTGTATCGTCTGGTCCAAATTTGATTCTCTAGACAATAGAATTTGTCTCCAAGGTCTTCATGAAAGTTGTAGATCTCAAAGTCTCCTTTTAAACAATATAAGAATGACCTTGATCCAACATCTCTAGTGAAAGCTATGCTAATTGTCCCACGACGGGTACAATATGAATTAAGGACAAAACCTTATTTGATTCTTTCAGCCATAACTTTGTTATCTGACCTCCAAATGAAGTGATTTTTGAACCATTGGATTCATAAGAAATTTTTCTACCTCTCCACAAAGATTGGTAGCATTCTGAATTTATTCGGCAAGGATTGATTGAAAAAAAGTGAGGGGATCAGTTGGAACAGTGAACTGGTGGTGTTTCACGGAACATACTTCGGTATTTTAATTATATATGGATCTGCAGAATACCAAATTGAATGATTTTGGTGTCAGCGGGAACATAAGACATAGGGGAACATGTGCCTAAAAGAAAGTGTTGCGAAATAACTTCAGTATCAGGGTCAGAAAGAACGTGCAAAGTCGACCCGAAATGATGTTTTATGGAAAAATCTGGAAGTGATTTTATAGTTTATAACTTGTGATTGCAGTGGTATTATTGAGTTTTAAACTTAAGTACCAATCTTACTTAAGTGAGTTTTAATAAAAGGAAGTGGATAAGTGGCTAAGAATTGGACAGGTGTCCCAGCTTTAAAGTTGAGTTTTAATAACCTTGAAAGACAAGTTACTGTACTTGCCTTCATTTCTTTCT
>JAOTBA010000205.1:29227391-29243534 GCA_025629845.1 Erythroxylum squamatum
AGACTTTTGTGCATCTAATCATGCACTTTAGACCTTTGAGTTTTATATCTTCAATTAAAGATGTACTACACCTTCTTGGAAATTTGTTGTAGATCTTTCTTTTGTCTTCATGGAAGTTGTAGATCTTTCTTTTGTCTTTCCAACAATATATAACATGAAAATTTTGGACATCTAAGTTGAAAGTTATGATCCTTATAAGTAGAGATGCTCAGGAGTATAGTTGTATCGTCTAGTGAAGATATCATATCGTCTGGTGATGATGTCATATCATTTGTTGATGTCGTCATATCGTCTGGCGATGACGCGTCATTTGTGTACTGTTCATAAACTTCTTCTAGGCACTATTTATCTTATATCATCTGGTCTAATTTTGACCCTCAAGATGACAGAATCTCTCTTTGAGGTATTCTCAAAAGTTGTAGATCTCAACGTTCTCTTTGAAACCGTCCTAAGACAACCTTAATCTGACATCTTTAGAGAACAGGTTCAATATGATTGAGGACAAAACTATTTTGATTCTTTTGGCCATAACTTCTTCTCTATACATCCAAATGACTTGATTCTCGAACCAATAGATTCCTAACAAATTTTCCTACCTCTCCATAAAAATTGGTAGCATTCTGAATTGAATTAGAAAAGATTGATCAAATGAAAATGTGGAATCTGTTGGAACAGTGAAAATAGGAATTATCTTACTGAACACCCTTTAGTGTTTTGATTATATTTAGATCTGTAGGATTTCAAATAAGATGATTTTTACTTTGGAGTAAACTAGAAAAATAGGGCTACAAATCATATAAAAAAAGTAGAATTATGATTCAGTCTCTAAGATGTTCAATTTCTGGATGGAAGTTGCACATAGTAAACTATTTTTGAATAAGAATAGTTCGAAAATGTTTGAGGTATATCTTCTCAATTATTGAACCAAATTGAGTGATTTTGGTGTCAATGGAATCATAGACAAAGAGGAACACTTTTCTAGAAGATAGTATGATCAAATTACATCAGTTTCACTTTCTGATTGAATGTAAATAGTAGACCCAAAAGTATGACTTGGAAAAATCTGAAGTGAGTCAATGAGAAAGGAATATAGATTTTAATGATTTTTAGGGAGGCATACACCTAAGTATAAATTATACTTAGATGAGTGTGATATGAGAATGGTTTTGTGATGAAATTGATAGTAAAATACCTGGGATTGTCATTAACATGCATTGTATATATTTCATTTCATTCATGTGCATTGTTAAACACTTAAGATTGTACAAATTGTGATATATGTGTATGTTGTTTGATATAGAGGAGCAATTGGAACGTCAACCTCCAAACGTTGCCGAAACTTCTAGGCATTAGCTTCGAGAGCAACTGGTTAGTAACCTAGACGGTTTCTCTCAATTATTGTTTGTTTAAAATTATGTTTTGAATGATGAGTGTGAATGTGAAGAACAAAATGTGTTATGATATGATTGATTGAAAAATGTGAAATGCATTCTATACATGAATGCATGATCAGATAATGGGAGTTATGACCTGAGTAGCCACCGATCAGAGCTTAAAGCTCAACGAGTGAAAAGAACATCGAGTTCAAATAGTGATTAAAGGCTCAAGACCCACTATATAAAATGAGCCCTGTATCCTCTGCGAATAAGGGAGCAGTTATTAATGAGCCCGGTATCTAAAATGGATACGGGACAGTTCAGACATTAGGTCACAACAACGTAATAATTGAAAAGATGTCTCATGAGCATTTCATATGCATTTTTTTAAGTATGTGGATTGTTGAAATGCCAAACTGAATTGCTCTTACATGTAAATGTGATATGCGTTCAACTATGCAAAGTTGTGAACTATATGTTATGTGAATTGTTGTGATGCATGAATTGAGTGAACCATCGATGATGGTTTACCTCATTGAGTTCGCAAAACTCACCAAAATTACAACATTGTCTTTTTAGGGCCGAGAGACGACTCTAGCTATTAAGAGGCTCTACCAGTCGTGTAGATTGTGTTTTGGCAAGAGAAGTCATGACTCAAAGGTCGGTCAGTTGAGATTTTTGGACAAACTAGATAGATTTGTATATTTTCCTCTTTCATGTAGTACTTTTGTACTAGGTTTTGATGAGGTACATGAAGGAAAAATTGAAAGACACAATATAGGCTTTCGGTTTTGTGCAATGAAATGAGGAAAAAGTTAGTTTTTAAAATATTGTGATTTTCTTATGATGCTTTATAAGAGAATAAAGATATGATGTCATGTGAAGAGATTATAATGATCGATCGTAGCGCGCCATTATTGTAGGATATGTATCAGAATGATCTCCGGGCATCCCGGTGTGTATCCTGCGGTAAGGAGATGCTACATTTAAGTGATATCAGAGCATGGTTGACATCTGTTGGGACATATAGGAATGTTAAGTATAAATTATCGTGATAAATGTGGATAATGATTGAAGTTGTTGTTTGTTATAGGTCATCCGCCCTATGTGATCAGATTGATCAACCAGCTGACCAAAGATCGATAGGAGCCAGTAGGGAGTCCTCGGTGTCTTTATCAGAGGAGATGCCTCCTAGAGTTTCCGAGAGAAGGGAGAGAAGATATGATAGGCTACGGTATCAGGAAGCTGTGGACTTTTATGGCAGCACAGACTCTGTTGAGGCTGACGGATGGTTATAGAGGACAGAAAGGGTATTTGATCAGATGGACTGCGAGCCAGACGAGAGGTTTGACTACGCAGTGTTATTACTACAGAGCCCAGTATATCAGTGGTGGAAGACTATTCTAGGCAGTACCATCAGGTCTTGCCAGTTGATCGATCATAGCATGTCATTATCGTAGGATATATACCGGAATGACCTTCGGACGTCCCGGTGTGTACCCTGCGGTAAGAGGACGCTACATATAAGGAGCTAAAAGAAATTAATTTTTAAATATAGAGATCAATTCTATTAGTAATTTACATAGAAGAAGGTCTCTCGAACAGTGTTAAGAGTTTCATATTGTATCGGCCAAAAAATAATACGAAACGTAATTTGTTGATAATAGTCGTTAGTATCGGTCAGCATTAACGATTTTGTGTAGTATCGGTCAGTATTTAAAATATCAGTCAAATACTAGCTAATACTGTAAATTTAAAAAAAAATGAAAGGCTCTTTTTGCAAAAAAAAAAAAAAAACTTCTCTTACATTTTTGGTTTTTCTTTCTATCTCCGGCGTCTCACAGCTCCCAGCCATGCTTCAGCCGCCATCGTCTCTCCCTCACAGCCTCACGTGTTGCTCTCACCAAAACTCTAACTTGCCGTCCAGTCATCGTCCAGTTGCTGCCTTCAACCTTACCACACACTCAGACACACCTCGCAACGCATCTCCACCATATATGCTACTCACTGTTGGCCTCACAACATTGCTACGTGAACGAAGATCAGTCTCCACCAGATCTTCTACGTTATGCCACCTGCCAGCAACAGCCTTCATTGCCACACTCCTATAGTGCAGCAAGCCGTCATCGGCATACCAACTTTTTCACTTGTATACAAACGAAGAGCTCCTATTACATCTTAGTCTTAGGTCTTTTTGTTTTATATCTGGACATGTGTGGTTATGGCCTGTAACTTGTATTATTCAATTAAGTGTGTAATTTGGTTTAATTGGTAAGTGTGTGCTTGGATTAAGTGTATGACTTAATTTAAGAGTTTAAGTTATATAGTATTTGACCAATCAAAGTATTATATAGAAGAAAAATTAAATCATTAATTAGTTTTATATTATAATTTTAGTATTTAATTTAGTTGATCCTCCTCATACTTCAATCAGTAGTCCCTAATTAAAGTAATAAAATTAGGTTTTAAATTATTTTTAAATTCATTTTTTTTTAAAACTTAAATGTTCTATTCAAAAGGTTTGGCATAAAAGTGATAGTTAAGGGGTATTTGTTTCTATTTTTATTTTTTGTTTTTGTTTTAAATTCAGAAGAAAAAAAATTGTTTGTTTGAGTTTTTAGTTTTTTTTTTTCAGTTTTCAAAAATTATAAAAACCATAAAAAGTAGATTTTGTACTAAATAGATTTTTAGTTTTATTTGAAAAAACATAAACTAAAATTTAGAAAATAAAAACTGAAAATTATAATTAAAAAAAAAGAAATAGAACCAACGGCGCCTAAAAGTATATTATTATTATTAGCAGATAATCAACCATGTTAAAGTTACAAAGAAAGCAGTGTTGTACCACAAGATTCGAGTAATCCTGAACTCCTGCGTGATTAATGATTATAGCGTGACCAGGCACCGCCACCAGAGCTCTGGCGGCATCGGGCACCACCAAGCAGCCTCACGTTATGTATCTGTTTATGCTGTAAGTTGTGATGTCCCATAAAGAATAAATAAGACACATTATAATTGTAACAAAAAGTAAAAAAAAATACAAATCTCCATCCTCTTATTTTAGCCACAACCCACAACCTCACCTCGCTCACCAGTCACCACACCCCAAAACTCTCTCTCCATAAAAACCACTCTCGTTTCTCTTTTCCGTTTCCTCTCTTTCTAAGCCATGGCGTCTATTACAACACCACAACCACATGCGCTCTCCTTCTCATCGTCCAACCTCCTCAAGCTCCCGTTGAAAGGACCCTTCTGCCCTTCTCAACCCCCCTTCTCTAGGGCTTCCCATTCTGCCACTCTCTGTCTCTGTAGCAGCAGCAGTAGCAGCTCCTCCTCCTCCGATCATACTCCTCAGTGGCGGTGGGACGCCGCGATTCAGGATGTGTTGAAGTCCGCGATGAGACGGTTCGATGGGTATATGAACTCCCTCAGAAACGAGGCCAAAGAAGATGGTGCCGATTTGAACGGAAATAACCGGAATCATGAGGGAGAAGAAGAAGAGTGGGATTGGGCTCGTTGGAGAAGGCATTTTGATGAAGTCGATGAACAAGAGCATGTGGTCTCCATTTTGAAGGTATTTAATATATATATATATATATATATATATATAGAGAGAGAGAGAGAGAGAGAGAGGCTTACACTTGTAATACTTGAGTGAATGTTTTATCCGTCTGAAATTAGGAAGTGTTTGCAAAATAATCGTTCTTTCCTAGAAAGAAATGAAAAGTTGTGTTTGAATATGCAGCGACCAGCTTAGACTTAAGATGCTCGTTTTTTCTTTCAATATAAAAGCGCCCGATATGGACGAAAATACTTGCGTGTTTGCTGAATTTTGGTCGGGAAACATGTCCAACAGCTTTTGCGTCTAAGTTTTAACTTGAAGAAATATGAAATTTCATAATCAAAGTTTAAAATTTTAGGAAACGCTATCTCTTATGGTTGATTTGTATTTCAAAAGACTAGCATGATGCACAGAGTCGGGAGAGGAGGAAAGATTCGAAATTTCCCGAATACTGAGCTTGAAAGTTTTTTGCTTTCAAAATCTAAGTTGACTGCCTTCATTATGAAGCTTTAATTACTTCCCCCACCCCCCCCCCTTTATTGAGATGCTGTTAACTGCTTCCCTCTATTAGAAACTATTGACATCTAGCGGATCATGATTGTTGAAGTTAAAGTCATACTATTTGCTTAGTTTAAACTGGTGAATTTTTTGTGTGGATATTGTATCTTTTTTGCAGTCCCAATTGGGTCATGCTGTTCGTAGGGAGGATTACAAAGATGCTGCTAGGCTTAAGGTGGCAATTGCAGCTGCTGCTACAAATGACACTGTTGGTAGAGTGATGTCACATCTTAAGGTAAACAATTTACCTTGGATAAGTTTTCATCCGTTAGAGAGGAGAAAGAACTGATAAATTGGTGTGCTTTCTAAGTTGTATTTGTGCTTTGCATTGTATTTCAGAGAGCTTTAGCTGAGGAACGCTACCATGATGCTGCTTTGTTACGAGATAATGCTGGTGCTGGCTTGGTGAGTTAATACTAATTCTCTTTTAAGAAGGGCAAATATGCATTTTGGTGCATGTTTCAGTTTATGTGGTAGTTTACATAAACTATTAATAATCTTAGCAAGCCCTTGTATGCTCTTGGTTGGAGTATAATGGGATTCATGCAGAAATATAAACTTCTTTTGACATGAAGGGAATGCATTTGAAAGAGAGAAAATTAATTGGCAGCTTTCTTTTTGAAGTTTGGTTATTAATTTGGAAGTAGAGGGATGAAAGGGCTTCTGTGATGGAGAAATTTTTTTGACTTCTATATAGAGAAGTGGAAGTACATGCTATAGTTTTTTGGTCTTGAAAAATATACCTGAAACTTGCTTAGTTTTAATTGTTTTGTCAATAATCTTCTTTCAGGTGATCTTGAACTGTATTGGGTTATTTATGGGTTATCTTTACCTTCTCTCCAATATGCTCTCCTTAATAATTTTATATTTTCCTTTGGCATTGGCCCAAGCTGAAAACAAAGAATGGGCTTCTAGCACTTATAAAGTGTTAGCCTAATCCTGAGATCCACAATAGTTTTTTGCTATTGATTTCTAGCTTTTTAAAATCTATTTGAGAAATCATTGGAAAGACCAGTAATATTTTTTCTTTTGCTAAACTTTTACTAATTTCTTTAATGAGCTTATTGGTTTAGATGGCTCTTGTTTCTGTCTGATATTCTTTTGCTTTAAAGTGTTATGTGAAAAATATTGTTGCTTATATAAATGTGTTTTATCTGAGAGAATCCTCTCCCTATTGCTGTCCTCCAGGTTGGATGGTGGTCTGGCATCTCAGAAGATATTCACGATCCATATGGTCTTATTATACGTATAACTGCTGAGCATGGAAGATATGTTGCACGCAGTTATAGTCCCCGGTAATTGCTTGCATTCACTCTTCAATTCCTCTTGTTTTAGGTACCTGCATTTTTGTTGGTACGAACTAGGACTGGTTTTTTCTTTTATGTGAATTTTGCTACTTGGTTGCATCTAACTGGTTCCAATTAGAAGGGAAAGATGTTCTGGTTCTTTATTATCGAAGATAAAACCAACTTGCATCTAACTGGTTCTTGCAAACTTGCTATTATAAGCTGTTGATAATCAAGGAAACATCACCTTGTGAATTGTGGGTAGTCCTTACATTGAAATTCTCTTTGTTTGTTTGCCTATGAATGATGAAACTTTTGCTTGGGCCAGCTAAAAATATTGTGGGACCTCTCACCACATGAAGATATTGAGCTTGTCTCCTACATCAGTTGAATTGGTACTTCTGGAAAGGGTTTGCTTAAAAGAACTTTTTGGTCATATACAGCTCCACAAATAGCAAACCACAGCTGCAACCTTCACAGGTCCTAATTTTTGGAGATTAGGTCAAGCAGCAAATTAGAGGACCCGAAAGACACTGTTTTCCTCATTTCCAGACATTTTTCTTATAAATAATATCTAGATCAATTCTTTTTTGTGCTTGAACAGGTTAGAGAACACATTCATAATATGAAATTTGACATGGACAGGTTAGTTGGTTAATCCCAAATGATTTGGCCAAGCTTCCTTAGATTCTTTTCCATATTCTACCTTCTATTGAACCAAAGTTTACTGGGACTGTTAATTCGTTTTTCATCAAATCATCCAAGTCAGTTTAGACCGTCCTCTCCCTTACACTAACTTGCTGCTTCTTTTTGGTATGTCATGCCACATTAGATTCAGCCAAATCATCTGGAGGGCCCACTCATTTGAATTTCCTCCGAATTTATGTTATGTGACTTGAAGATCCTCAACTTTGGCCTTAATCAGAACTAGCAGATTTTAATTCCACCTTACAGCAGATGCAGTTCCTTTTATTGGAATATTTTTTCATCTTAATTTTCGGATTACACTTGACCTTTGCTGGATACTGAGGCCATTCTACTGCTGAAAGCATTGATATGTGCAAGCTATCAGTGTTGCTTGTTTCCCTTTCCGTGTACATGAAAATTTATAAGTTGCTGTAATAGATGATTCTTTCAAGTCTCTTTTTTGTGCGTTTGTACAACTTGGCATGCTATTCTATATGCACCGTATTTGCTGCTAAAATGGTTTCTTTCAGGCAGCTTGCCACTGCAGCTGTGGGTGTTCCTTTGTTTGAGATATTTCTTACAACAAATAAGAAAGGTGAATACAAGCAACAGGTATTCTTACTCCTCTCCTCCTTTTTCTGTAGTTTTCAGCATGAAATTTGGACTTTTTTCTTGTGATTTATGAAAATAATACAAGCATTGTGCTTGATATTTGCTTGGTTACACAATGGCTAAACTAAATTACTGAATAAAATTGAAAGAGAAAGAAGAGTGTTGAATAACAAAGAGTGTGCTTTGATTTGCGATTCCCCTCTTATCTGAAACTGATGTTGTCTCTGGAATTTGAAAATGAAATTGTACTCCTGTTTGACCAATAAATCCTGTACTCGCTAGGATATAGTTCTCATGTTCTTTTTTTACGGTTATGTCCATGTGGGAATGTAATAATTTATTTGTCAACCTGTGTGTTCTTTACCGTCCTTAGTGATACGGTTTGTGTAGCTTCTGTTTGTTGTTATCTACTCTCTGAAAAGATTAACATGATGTTGCAGGCAGTTTACTTGAAAAGAAAAGGAATATTTCAAGATTCTCCAACAATGTCCTCCAAATCATCAAGTGCTGCCAGCCGCTTAAGTCCACAATCACCCACTGAGGGTAGAGGTGACCTATTTGTTGTGAGTACTGAGGAAACTGAGGATGCTGATGATACAGATTCTGATTTTTCTGAAGGACTGCCTGGTTTTCAGAACATTTTGAGAGATATGATTCCAGGTGTGAAGGTCAAAGTTTTGAAAGTGACGGCACCAGCAAAGGTAGACAGAGATTTTATATCAAAGGTCATTGAACAAATTATGGACGAAGAAGATGAAGACAAAGATATTGAATTAGAAAGTGGAGAAGCAGAGGATGAAATCAGGGGTGGTAGTGACGAAGAAAAAAATGAGATTGAACTGGATGCTGGCCACGAAATCTTTGATAATGAGGAGCATAGTGAAATTTCTGTTAAAGTTGTTGTTGGAGGTATTTCTCAGAGACTTTCGGGCAGTGTGGCTGCTAAAGAGCCTCTTAGAATACCTGCTAAGGTAGAGAAAATGGGACAAAGGTCATTTTCCTTTTCTATAGAGAAAGATGTCAATCCACATGATTCTGTTGCCAAGGAGCCAACTTCACTGGAAAGAAAATCTAGGCTTCAAGGTCCACGTAGTGTGGACCAGGTTATGTTTGATCTTGCAAAAGTAATTGGTAGGGAGAAGATACCAATAAAGGTTAGTTTTAATGTCTTTTAGGTCATTTTTCTACATCTTACAAGTTGGCTGGAGTTGATATGCCTATTAACTTTAGTAGTGGCAAATGGTTATTTTTTACTTGCATGTCTACCATACAGGTGCTGAAAGATATTGGTGAACTTATAAATCTTACCCTCAATCAGGCTCAAAATCGTCAACAGCTATCTGAGTCAACAACTTTCCATCGGATAGAAGTATCATCATCTTGGGATCCTCTAAATGGTTAGTCTTCATTTAACTAGTTCCTTTTATACCAAGGTACTTATATGAGTTGCTGAGCAGCTTCTTCGTCTAGGATTCTGTCTAATCATGGTTTTACAGCTGTTGCTTCTTTAACAGAACCTAAAATGAAAATAATTTTTGTTTACTATCATTTCAGGATTATATATTGGTGTCCATGGGCTGTATACATCTGAGGTGATACATATCCAACGTAAGTTTGGTCAATGGCAAGAAGATCGTGCATCAAAGGAGGCTTCTAATCTTGAGTTTTATGAATATGTGGAAGCGGTAAAATTAACTGGAGATCCTTATGTACCTGCTGGACAGGTGATTTTTTCTTTCTTTTGTTTTATTGTTGGATAAGGTTAATATGTCTTGTGAACATTATTTATCAATTAAGAAATAATGTGGAATTTTGGGCAACATTATAGTGGTAATAGAATTCTTTATTTAAACCACTTAAAACACAAAAGTTCTCATGGATAGTTTCAAAATGCAATAGAAGTTGTCCACTGTCTTGTTCCTGAAACCTTCTCTATGACCACATTCTTAAGATGCATAAATATGTGGCTTTTGACCTCTATTTGTTTTTATTATTCCTTGCTTGCTTTGTTCTAATTGATCGGAGGAAGCCATGATGGTTGTGCTTATTGATGGAGACTGAATTGAGCGGAGAGAGTTATAAAGTTGTATCTTATTTGAGTATATTTGAATGCTGTGATTTCTATAGGTGGCATTTCGTGCAAAGGTTGGAAAAAGATATCAACTTCCTCATAAAGGCATCATTCCTGAGGAATTTGGAGTGGTATGCTGTTTGCTTGTATGCTAAATTTCTGCTATTCTGGATCTTCCTTTTCTTCTTACAATTTATTGGGGGGGCTCCTTCTGACTTGTTTACATTATAGATTGCTCGATATAGAGGACAGGGGAGACTTGCTGAACCAGGGTATCGAAATCCTCGATGGGTTGATGGTGAACTTGTTATTCTTGATGGAAAGGTGCCCAGTTGATATACTACATTGTGTGGGAGCTTTAATGTTTTTCAACGTGAGAAAGAATTGCCATTTGACTTTTTTTTTTTCAATCTTGCAGTACATTAAAGGGGGACCTGTTGTTGGATTTGTATATTGGGCACCCGAATATCATTTTCTGGTGTTCTTTAATCGATTGAGGCTTCAGTAAGCAGATGGTTGTCTGTACATATAGTTCAACTCGTTTGCTTCTGTTCCCTCTTTATAAGGTATACCTAGAAATTTTGGCAAATCCATCGATTGTTCAAAAATAAACATAAGATTCACAAACTTGTGCTGACAATGTTTTCTTTTCACCCTCTTTATTTTGCAGTCCTGGAAGATAATTTTGGCCTGTTTTCATCGACTTGAGTAACGGAGGGTACCTGGAAATCTGGTTTCATGTGCAATGCTTATTCGCCTAAAGACCGCACTTGCTTATTGACCACACTCAAGGTGAAGTAGATATTTAGCCTTTTGTGCTGCTTCGCTTTTTCCTGACGTGAATGTGTTACTAAGAGTTTGCTGTTCAGTGCTAACCTTTTATCAATATAGAGGAGTTTCATATGGATTTCACTTGCTCAAGTGCATCATGGCCACAAATTGTAGCAGGTGTGAATTAGTTGATGCATGTAATACCAAACTGAAGGTCCATCCATATACATGGACGAAAATCTTGGGTATCTGTTGGAATCAGTGTGTAATATCTGTTATATATCCATTTTAGTCTGCAATTATATGTGTGGCTAGCAGAGTAATGCTGCCCAATTGCGCAGCAATAATGTCCTGTTAATTTAATTGGTTATATTATCATATAATTTTAATGTATAAATTAATATGAAAAATAAAAAAATGTGTAATTAAATTATAAGAAAAGTTTAAAATTTTGTGATTAAATTATAAATATAAAAAATCTGTATTTGGTTATATTATTATATACTTTTAATGTATAATAAATATGGAAAATTTTAAAATTAGTAATTAAATTATAAATAATTTAAATATGTAATGGATATCTAATTAAAAAGCTTTAAATATGTCATTAAAAATATAAAAGTTAGAATATAATAAATGAATAAGTAAAATTAGCAAGTAATAATTTGGGGCGACATTTTAAAAAATTAAGGTAATGTATATTGTAATGTGTATGTTGTAAATGTAAAAAGAATAAATTAAATAAGACAATTTAAACATAATAGGTTTTAAATAAATAACTATAACTAAATTATTCAATTGATTACAAAAAATACATACATATATATATATATACATATATATAATAACAAAAATTATAACTTATAAATATTTTTATCCTAATTCCTTTCTTAATATACATATATCATCCTGCATGTTACTCAGATACGAATCTTTTATTCACGGGAGAAAGCTTTGCAACGTCAATCCAAGCTTCAGGATAGAGAAAAAAAAAAGCAACACGCAGGTTTCTTTAATATCTTCTATAGTACACATCTATTGCAATTGCCATAATGACATTTATACATCTTTATATGCAAGTTTCTTCTGCTTTCTGTAGCAAATTGGTAACAGTTTTACCTCACATATGGTTATATCATCTTGCGTGGTAAAGAATGGATAAAAAAGATAAATGGATGTCTGAATTAAAAAGATAAATGGATGAAATGTGTAAGTGAATATTGCGAAATTTATACAGTAGAAAGAATAAAATAGTTTAGCAAAGATTATAGGAAAAGTTTTAAAAGAAAGTGTTATAATATTTTAGTACATAATTTAAAAAGTTAAGTTATAATTTTGAAAAATATATACGAATAATATGATATTTTATAATTGGCTAGATATGTATAAATAAATATTATTAATTTTAAAATTTATGAGAAAAAATAAAATTTGTTAATGTGGATAAATTGTTTGGGAGGAAATAAAGGAAATCAGAATATTTGAAATGAATTAATAAAATAAAATTTGTAAATGTATATGAGTCATAATATTTTAGTAGATAATTTTAAAAATAAAGTAGTAATATTAAAAAATGTATACGAACATAAGGCTTAATAGGTTATTTTATGATTGGCTAAATATGTATAAATAAATATTGTTAAGTTTGAATATTTGAAATGAACCAATAAAATTAGTCAGTAAAAATTACGAATGAAAAAAATAAAATTTTTAAGTGTACAGTGTGATGTAGGTAAGAAAAAAATAAATTATAATATTTAAGTAAAACTTTTTAAAATTTAATATTTTGAGTAATAATTTGGTGCTAATAATAAATAAATTAATAATTAATTAATAAGATTTAAAAAAGTTAATTATTTAATTATATATTAATTATTACGCATTATATATTGATTACTTTTATTTAATTCACACTCACCTTTCAAACAACAAGTAGCTATTGTGCACCCTTAAACCCTTACATTTTCACCCTTAAATACTGAGAGGACGATGCAACTCTACTTCTTCTTTTTCACTGAAACCAAACTTCTAAATTCTATAATTTTTGATTCAAAACTTCAAAATTTTCAAACTTTATCAGCGAAAAGCTTAAAGAAAGATTTTCAACTTTCATGAAGACCATTTTGTCAAAATCTCTCTAGATTAGTACAATGAATTCATGGAAGTTTTAGATATCTCTCGGATATGAATGTTTCAAGACTTGTACGTACAGTGCTAATTCATACCTTCAAACAAAAGTACGTTTAGTGCTCTCAAACATTCATTGACGGCTAATACTGACAACCATGTATGCTACGATAGCTTATGGCATAACAAAATAAGATAGCTTACATCCATTAAGCCGTATAAAAATAGTAAGGTTAGTGCTCAGAGTACAGTCTTCCAACTATAACCTCAAATTATCTACAACAAATGCCACCGTAATACATTTGTTAAAATAACAGCAGAAATACTCTCTAATAAATCATTTACGAGTCTTTCAATATTGCCCGTACAAAATTTGACCTTTTTCCAATTCCTAAACCATCATGCTGAACAAGAAAAATAATAAATAACAAATGCTGGATCACTTTCTTTTATCCGGATGCTCCAGCAGATTGGATTACTTTCGTTTATCCGGATGCTCCAGCAGCGCGTTTGTCATGTTCCTCTTTGGCAAACTCTTCAATCAATTCTCGTTGTCTTGGAGTCGTCAAATTTTTGCAGTTTAAGTCATCAAATATGGTTTCTTAGGCAAAGTAAGTAATTCCCCACACCCCACAAAACGTCAAACTATCATGGCCAAAAGGGGGGAAACTATTGAAGAATAAGATGAACGGTTGCCTAACTAATTGTTTGCTTCGAGTACAACCTTGTGCCAATGACTTGCCTAGAGCATCAAGTGTACATAAGGGCGTGAATGTGCAAGTGCATCTACATGGATGTTATAGCCTTCTCTTCAGAATACCGGATCCTCTCGCACCTAAAAAAGAAGGCTATTTTGGTGATCCTCATAAAAATAAACATTGGAGACGTGATGAAAGCAACACCCAGTTCTATAGTGTAATGATGTATGACAAAGCAGTTGTCCATACATATGAAATAAAAGGCAAGCAAAAAAGAAGTTTTTTTAAATCGAAAGGGAAAAGCAACAAAAATTACACAACTAACCGAGGGAGACTGATCCCTGCTTATCCTCAAGTAAGATTGGTATACACCCTGATGGTGCGTGTACAAAAATGGTAACCCCTGCCCTAAAGTTGACAGCAAAATTGGCGAGCCAGTTGGCACACCGATTGCTTTCGCGGTAGATATGGCGAGGCAGGACGACCCAGTTACGAGATAGCAGCTCGTTGATGCCCATCACCAAAGGATTTAACGATGTTGCCCATTGAGTAGGGTAAGAAATCATATTCAACACCCCCTGAGAATCTAGCTCAAGTTCCACCTTTTGAAAGCTAAGGTCTCATGCCAGAGTTAAGCCTGAGAGGACGCCCCAGAGTTCTGCAGAAACCAAAGAACACCATCCCAAATTATGTACAAATTCGCCCATCCAGGTGTCGGAGCTATCTCTGAGAAGGCCCCCTGCGGAAGCCAAGGAGGATGATCTTTTAGATGCCCTATCAGTGTTCAGTTTTACCCAACCCGGGGGAGGTTTCCTCCAGCCAATCAAGTGCTCCTGACGGGGTCACCGGCCAAGACCGGCTCGGTTATGCCAAAGTACAGCCGTGTGGATGCGATGGGCATACTCCCAGACAGTGTGTGCCGGAGAAGATGACCACGAGAACTGGGCATCAAATAAAGCCAAGTTCCTCCAGGACCAGAGGAACCAGCAAGCTGTGCCGAAAAGCAGGGGCCAGTCTAAACCCGAAACCATCGTGCGCTATTGAAGATTGTTGAGTAGCTAGTCGTGAGCATTCAGATGGAAGAAGTCAAGAGAATTAGCTAGCAAGGAAAATTGGAGCCATAAGTTTCACGCTTTGGGACAATCGCGCACCACGTGTAAGGATGACTCATCCGAGTGACAATGGTGACACTCCGTGTTCATAGTGAGGCCCCAGCGAAGGCGTTTCTGATTGGAAAGTAAGCGATCATGAGCTAGAAGCCAAAGGAACGATCGGATACGTTGTGGGCCATGCCAGCGCCAGATGTTCTGCCAAAAACTGCTTGAGTCAGAGGGTGCTTGGTCCGTAAGCATAGAATATGCAGAAGCTGTTGTGAACTGGCCTGATTCGGTCTGCCCCTAAATCCTTTTGTCAGGGACAATGTGAGGCCTGGGTGGTGAGATACCTGCAATGAGTAAAAACATAGAGTGAGGAAGAGCAAATTGGAATTTCTCCCACTACCAGTTACCTGAAGCATCCACAAAGGACTGCACCCTAAGATCACGGTCAAGCGGAGCTATAGAAGCAGTAGTATGAGAGATGAGAGGGCCCACATCCTCAACCCAAGGATCCAACCAAAAGCGGGCCGTAGATCCGTCGCAGATAATCCACTTCAGTCCACGGAGCACGTGCGGCCAAATGGCTTTAATGCTTCTCCATGTCATGGAGCCACCTCTCGCTTGGAGGGAGGGTGGGAGGTTGTTGGCGTCAAAGTGGTATTTGGAGGAGAGAACCCGCACCCAAAGCGCGTCGGGTTGCGAAATTAACGCCCATCCAAGCTTAGTGAGGAGGGCATCATTAGCTTCACGGATATGTCGGAGGCTGAGACCGCCCATCGCTTTAAGGTTGCACACAGTGTCCCAGTTGAGAAGATGCATCTTACGGTGGCCCTGGGAAGAGCCCCATAGGAAAGTACGCATCAATTTTTCCACATCATCGCAAAGGTCCCGTGGAAGTCGAACCGTTTGCATGGTATAGGTAGGGAGGGCCGAGATAACTACCTGAGTAAGGGTGGCACGGTGACCGCGCGTTGTTTTGCTAGTCAAAATAAAAATAACTAGACTACTGCTGTAGAGTGGTGAGTCTAGGTCGATCCCACAGAGAGTGCGTGTAAAGTTTTTAAAATAAAAATAACCGGTGTTTACGAAAAGGGGGGTTTTGAATTTTTGAAAAAAAATAAAAATAAAATAAAACTAACCAATAAAAACTAATTAAAGAAAACATAAAAAAATAATAAAAATGGGGAATTTGGTAGGGACCTGGTTCTTCGGTTCAATCTTGGCCTAGACCCTAATTAAGCATATTTTATTAATTTGTTGTTCTTTAACCTCTCCTAGAAACTATTAATCGTGGGTTA